>BOPM01000519.1:31404-63412 GCA_022179025.1 Porites australiensis | reverse complement strand
TGAAATGTTGTGTCCAAGCAAGGAAAATAAAATTAACTATTAACATAAATGAAAACACTACAAGCACTATGGTTCAATCAGATTCAGCATGCCGCCATAAATTTTGTTAATGAATTCATTTGATTGGCTTAAAAATTTTACTTTTTATTTCATAGTGGAATTCAGAAACTCAAGATAATCATTTTGGTAGCTGTGGTAGTCATTTCCTTCCACCTTTGTCATGTTTCAATGGTTAGAGTATCCAAATACATGTAATTTTGTTTCATCAAGAAGCATTTGAAGTAGAAAAAGTTATTCTGCCCAGGAGGAAATTAAGCCCAGTGTTGAAGCACAACTAATATGAAGCAAATGATATTATTCATGGATTGACTGGGTACAAATGTTGGCCTAAACACCCACCCCCCCCCCCGCCCCCGGTTGGGGGTGGTAGCCTGGCCAGGAGCCAGGTTTTTTTACTTTATTTTATTTTATTAGCTTTGCCAAAACAAACAAACAAACAAACAAACAGAAAGAACGTTGGCAGGGACACCGCAACAGCTGTGGCCAATTACAGCGGGCCTGGATACTAATAAAAAAAAAGAAATCTTAAAAAACACTGCGATACAAGAAAAACTACAGCTACAGGTTGGGTGTGACTTGGCTGGCAAAGCAAAAAAGAGGCAGAAGCTGCAGAGCTGAGTAGCCCAGCCAGTACTAAAAGTCAGAGAATGACCTTGCTTCCCATGTTAGACCCTTCAGGGCAGTCATGGGATGGCTCTCACTCAGTAATAATGGCAGGCCTGTACAAATCAATTATATTACAATCTAGCGTACTACCTTCGTCCTTGCATAGTGTTGGCTGGTAATTGTCCGTACTTTTATGTCATTTATCTCTTGACAGGGCTGCAGTATCTATCCAGAGGTTCTATCGTCATTACAAAGGTTTCACTGAGGGGGGTACCCTGCCTCCTCCCACGTCCCCAGCTCCCAGCCGCTCCTCCACGGCCTTGACTCGTTTTGATTACGAGGCTTATTTGCATGGCGCGAAACCAGCGTATCCCAGTAGCCCTCGAGGTTCCTCGGGAAAAGTTTTAAGAAGAACCAGGAGTCGAAACGTGTCAATCACGGTGGAACCAATCAGTAGCATTGCCGAGGAAGGTAATGGAAGAACTGAGAGCAGGGTGACTACATCTCCTGTGGAGGATATCGAGCTGACAAGAAAGGAAAGTTTTCCTGTCAGAATCACCACAAGAATTACGTTGAACCTGAAGAGGCTGGAAACGAGTACTTCTGACATCATTAGGGCGCAAGAGGAGGCCGTGAGCGTTCAGAGGAACCTGGGTTTAGTTGGTATAAGATCTAAGAAAAGTATGAGTGAAAGCCGTGAGTCAATGCGGATAAAATTGGCTACAAGGAATAGAATCAGGGCGAAGAGCAGAGAACTGAAAAAAGAGGAGGAAAGAATAGGAAACAAGGATAGAAAACAGAAGAAAAGGGAGCGTATTGGAAAGTACTATGCTGTGAATGTGTTTTTGGGGCGGGTTGTTGATACGCATCCCCGCACCGAGAACGAACCGATTGAGACCGAACGAGATCCGAACAGGCTTCGGTTCAGGTTATCGGGATTTCGTCCTCCGATTCAGAAAGTAGATCCTTTACGCGAACTGCTGATTTCGAGGCAAGAAGCGGGAAAGGATGTAAGAGAAGCCGCGAGGGAAATAGAAAAGAAAGCCGCGGAGGAGCCCAGAAAAGTTGCCGTCAAAAGACATACGGTTACTACGGACCAGAGGTTGTTTATCCGTACTCATGGCACAATGGGTTTGGCGTGTTTACGGGCTGTACAGCATGCGTACAGAGAAAGAGAACGCGCTGATGCAGTGTCTTCTAAGGCCAACACCGTGGCGCAGCTCAGGGAAGACAGAGAACAAGCTAAAGAACGTGTCAAGGTTTTTAAACAGGAATACAAGGAAGCGTCGCTAAGAAGAAGGGTTCGGGATGGTGTAAGAACTGCTGAAGCATTAAAGGAACGACAAGCTAAGGAGGTTATTGAACACGAGCGGCTCTCAACCGCCAGAGCTGTCACGGCAGAGCAGGCGAAATCTCGGCGTGCAGAGCTTGCCTTTATAACAGACTTCAACTGCCAGCATACGTCTATTTCTAATGCGCTGCAGCGTCATGACAGAGTCTCACACAGAGACGAGCGGGCTCAAGAAATTGAAGACTTTGTCCGAAAAGAAAAGGAAGTCTCCGAAGACCAACAAGTTTTGGTGCACCGCTACATGGAACACAGGCAGCTACTGCGTCAGGCGGAAACCGCCATGGCGCGCGCTGATCTGGACTCGCATTTGACACGCGAAGCCAATCAGCGCAAAGCGGCGGCAAAAGAACGCGTTGCGCAGATAAAAGCGCGAAATCGGGAGACAGTCGAGTACTTCTCTCCACCGTTGACGCATGCGCCAGCTAAGCTTCCTCCGCTGGCTGTTGTTTCTCCAGAGCAAATGGACGTATGGAATGATTTGGAGAAATTTGATTGGACGCCTGCGAGACACGATCGTTCGTATTCTGAGCCTTACAATAGAGTGATGTCGTCAAGGAGACAGCGCATGTATTCTTTGGAGCCTACATTTGGGGTCGCTTAATCAAAAAGAAATACTTCTTCATCACAGAAATGTTCAAGGGTATTCTGTTTGCGTAACTTTCATAAAACAAAGAGAGATGTTTAATCTTCTCGAACCTTGTTCGCTAAACCAGAGCTACATTTTTACAGTGTGTCAAGTTGAAAATTTGCGAGTTTCAAATGAAGAAGTGCACATTTTGTTAAGTAAAATTATTGAAATAAGCAAATTCGTAAGGGAAAGAAAGGTCTTTTCAAATTGGTGAAGCCCGATACGGTTCATTGAAAACTAATGAGTTGTTGTAAAAGTGAATTATGTTCTGACGTTCTGTTTTCTTTCTTCCACCAAATAGGTTAGTAATAATGATGATTTGTCGTAAGAGACCTAATTTAACCTAAAAATCTATTTGAAATTTCATATTACTGGGTTATTAATTTATACTTTACAGTAGATTTAGTAATATATTTCAAAAAGTTCACCTAGTCAAGAGTTCGTTCTATTTGATTGTACATACAGTGTTTATGAAAAAGAATAAGTATGAAAAATATGTATGTGGATGGCCATTTTGGGCAGGATTTCCTACAGAGACTGGGTCGGCATTGTGTCGAACTTTATTATTGGATTGTTTCTGGATTACGACTACGCGAACCAGGTTTTGTAGCCTGCAAAAACACAAATGCATAATTTTTCCTGCGCCTTTCCCCGTCGCGCGTGTCACGGGCCCCTCGCTCGCTTCTCGCCTGCCTTCGTTCGGCTGAAAAATACTGATTTTTCTGCAGGCTTGACTGCTGGAGATTTTCCGCGAGCTTTAGCCTGCGAAAACATCCGTTTCTCCTCGCTCTTCGTCGCTGGGGACGTCCCCAGCGACTATGAGCGAGGAGAAACGGATGTTTTCGCAGGCTACGCGAGCTTGAGCCAGCGTCATTTTGGCGGGAAAACTCAATACTCGTCATCATTCTATTACGGGTTTTGGAAAGAGAACGAGTTATCCATTGCGTTCAGGAGAGGTCTTTCATTACCTCCTTCAAGTACCAAGTTAACTTTCCGTGTTGAAAAAAGGAAGAAAAAAATGAAGCTTTTCGGTGTCTCTAACTTCTTGTCCTCTAATCTAACAGTCTCTATTGGTTATTACGAAGTTGCGCATGAAACTAAACGGGTCGGAATTCGTCTCCCAAAGCAGTTCCATAATGAAATTCGACGCTACATAGATCCAGTCAGTTGGCTTTTAAAGTGCATCCATCCTAAAGTAGGGCATCATTTTTACCCTTAATTGTTGGCGCTGAGTTTCCCGCGTCATCCTCAGATACGGCACTGGTATTATATCAGGTAAAATTCAAGCGCGTAATTGCACAGCTACATGAGAAAAATCTTCTTGGTAATACTGAACTTAACCTTAGAGTAGTAGGAAAGCGATTTACCGCGCTTTTCAAAAACACGCGAACTCCGAATTTCAAAAGCCAACTGACGTTTGCGTTTTTCGCTGCCGTCAATCATCATAGCGGAGCTCTTACGAAACAGAACTTTACTTAAACGGGTTCAAAAGGTCATGGTTTGCGATCTGTGATTGGTTGATTTGGATCCTTTTTTGTGGGTTCCTTCAAAGTTCGTTGCTTGTGATCGTAATTATGATTGACGGCAGCGAAAAACGCAATTGTGACGGCGGGTTTTGAACTTAAGAGTTCTTTGACTCATATCCAGTCGTCACTCATCAAATCTGGGAAGATATTGATGCGCGCAAAGGCGCTTGGGAAGGAGGGAAAAACTGTGACTTTCCGTTTTTCTTCCTTCCTTCCCTTGACGCAACACGAACTCGATTAAACCTTCCCATCAACCATTGCGCAATCAAGAGAAGCGGCTGGGTACGAGTTTCTAGTTTTCGGGTGTTCGTTAAAAGCGCTGTAAGGAAGATTTGCGTGTTTCCATTAAATTTGAGGTTTGGGCCTTAAATAGCGTGTTACATGGTGCCTACAATCTTGAAAAGGACTTGAATTTTAGTAGTCCTCTTGAAAAGTCCTTGAATTCGGTTAAGGTCGTTGAAAAGTACTTGCAATTGATTTCTTTATTAGGTCTTGAAATATCCTTGAAATTCACTAATTGTTTACGCCATGCACCATTTTCTGTGCAATTAGAATAGTTCGCCGAGGAAAATTTGGGACATCCTCGGTGTAAGAACCTCGTGCATGAACAATATTTTGTTTCTGTTTCTTTATTTCAAATGCTATTTCTGTACCTCAGACGCAGCTCCAAGTCATACCCAGTGACTGTTGCACTTTTGCAAAGCGTCATTGCGCAAAATCAACCATGACTGAAGAAGTAAAAAATTGTAAAAAGCTAATAATAGATGTTCAAAAGAGAGTTCAACAATTCCGATTTATTGAACAAATCTTAGCCTGAATCTTAGTCCTTGAAAACTTTAAGTTGTCCTTGAAAAGTCCCTGAAGTTTGCTTGTCTGAAGTTGTACGAACCATGGTGTTTACTTTTGTTTGTCTCATCCTTAAATTAAATAGAGTCAGCAAGTGATCGATGATTCTGTATGACCCACGTACGAGAAACTTATCACATTTGCAATTTCTCGTGAAAAGTTGATCATGTCGGGTAGATGGAAAATACTGAGGGCGGATTATTTCGAGGGGTGTACAGGCTACTTTCATTATAACGAAGCAGTAAAAAGAGCAAGGCTGACTTTGAGAATTACAGCCGATGAGAATGTATTTTGCCATTTTTTCGTCTGGCATGGCCTGAATTTTTTAGGGATTGACTTAACCTGCCATCAGGCGTTTTTTTGAGACTGAGAGGGAGGGAACGATCGCAGTTTAGGAGTAACGAAGAAGAAGGCAGGTCTTGCCTGACAAAGTATTGGAAAAATACATTCTCATTGCTAGTCAGCATTGCTCTCTTTCTGCTTAACAAGCATGGCCCTAATTAAAGATATAAATTTGCACAATGACAACAAGATTTTAAGGAAATAGAGCGATAACTGCTCTGAATGACGTTTGGAAACGAGGCTAGTTGCTCACGAAAGACGAAAAGAGAGGGAAAAAAGCGATTCCAGGCCTCTCTCAGCCTGTTGTGTCAAGATGAAGAAAACAACTCGCTGGGGATAAAGTTGCATTTTTTAATTGGTTCGAAGTAGTAATTCTGGAATGATACAAAATGATTGTCACTAGGCTGATTTCTCTCTGTGACTTATGACTCAACTATAAGAGCAAGGAATGTACATATGGCTCAACAATATTCCTATCAATATTTACACTGTGGATGTGAACATTTGCCAGTCCCATTCTTGTACAATTTGCAGCTTTCGTGACAACACCATTAAGGTTATAAATTAGTCGAGTTCTATTTAATTGAAAAATAAATTATGGCACAGGATGCTATTAACCGCTCTCACAGCCAGGCGCATGATCCATGATGCCATCTTTAATAGGAGGATTTATCTAAGTTTCTCAGAATGGGCTATTACAGCCCAGTCCCTAAGCGTTCTCTTCGCGCGAAGCCTGGGAAAGGGTGGCCGAAGGCTCTGAGCGCCTCTTTCGGTGAGACGTCAAAGCTCACAGTAGAGTCCTGGGCCCGGTTGTTCGAAAGATAGATAGCGCTATCCAATGGATAATGGATAAATAACTATCCACTGGATAACGCAATTGATTTCCCTAATACTTATCCGCTGGATAGTGATTATCCAAAACAACAGGGGCCATGATGAGCACGGATAAAAAGTTAAATTTATTTTCCCATCGGCTGTACCTTTTGGGATCAGTGTAAGATTCTGGTAAACTGGCTACCTACCCCTCCCCTAAAACCTACATTTTGCCCGAAGGAAGAATTTAGCATTAAAGTTAAGTTAGGGGAGGGGTAGGTGGGGCAGTTAGCCACATCTCGTGCTGATCCAAAATATTGCGTACGTTTTGATTTAAGATGAGATAATTTGTATGAAGACAGTGTGTTATTGGGGCTTAAAATCCCTAACTATCTCAAAATGCTGTGTTGGATCAGGCGATGGTGCGTTTTTTTTTTATTGGGACTGGCTAAATATTAAGGGTAGAGTATGTATATTTTTCAATACCACGCGTCGTTTATATAATTTGAAATAAACTTCTAAAATATATATTTATAACATCTAAATTAACTATACTCTGCAGTCTAACTGCAACTAAATATTTCTATTTTCATACTTTATATTTTGCGAAGGTAATTTTTTTCCTCCAGCACGTTGGAGCGCTGACACATGAGTAAGATGTATGAGCAAACGCTAAAACAAAAATTGGGATAACTGACGACCATGAATACCGTAAATCTTTGCTTTATCACAAGGGCTCTCATATCCGATTAGAAAAACGATTACTTACTCAAATCATTACGTGGGTGTGTTTTCTTTGGGCGTAGAATTTGGCCATTTCGAATTTGAAGGAACGTGAAACAATCTAATCGGACGTGAGGGCCCCCTGTGCTTTGTCAAAGTGCACACTTGAGTACCTTAATTCCAGCTTTTTAAAAAACAATACTGCCAAAAGTTTTTAAAAATATCCAACTTATCAACTTTGTAAGGTACATAACGCCTTACGGCAGAGAGGGCTAATTGAACTCGGCTTCAGTTCCAATTTCTGACCATTCACAGATACTATTTTCCTTTAGCACTATTTTAGCCAGAGCAGCGCGACGCCGCCACTGGGTTCCCTGTGAAATGACGTCTGAGGAACGAGCGCAGAATTCCATACTGATGAGCGTCACTCACCAGATCAGGGTAGTGCCTGATTGGTTGAAGATTTTGCGGGAAAACAAGTGATGGCCGTCGCGCAATCTCGGCTGTTTTCTTAGGCTAGCATTAATCAACAGCTCACAGTCAACACAGCTAAAATCTTGTTCTCTGACTAATTTCCGCTATGGGTTCATCAACTGTTTCTTATTTTAGACATCACCCCCCCCCCCCGCTTTCACTTTTTCTTCTCAGGGAACGACTTGCCCTGAAATTCAATGCACTAACAATGATATTTTTCCTGCCATGTCGTATTCCTTAAATTATCTAAAAATCTTGATTATATCGTTATTTTAACAAAGGGCGCCCACATTTTATTCAAACCGCGTCGAAGGATTGTAGGCAGCGGACTTTTCTGGAGGGACGTGAATGGCGTAAAAACCTCCGCACGGTTGCAAATGTTTTTCAAACTACTGCGATTGTTTTTGGTGTATTTAACATTGACAATGAAATTTTTGTTACGTCTCTTAAAATTTGTTGGGGTGTTATGACAGGTTCAAAAAGTCTGCGATAAATTGAAGCGTTTGTAAAAAATTCTGCTAAAAAGCGCCTAGTTCAGTTTCAGACGAAACGTTTCGGGAATAACCCCGTCAAACGCCTGTGGCCGGCTAACTCTGCTTGGGTACCCTACAAGGAAACCTGATCACGGGCTAGTTCAAAGGAATATTTTTTTTACGGTATTTTTGGTAAGGCCTTACGTTCAAGTTGACATACATGTACAGTATGTAGGTCACGTGCAACAGCTGAGGCCAAGCTATTTTTGAAACTCCTGAAACTCCAACGATGTTTTCAAGCTCAATGCTTTTTGCCTTGAATTTACTCAGTGTATCACTGGAATCAGCTCGGGTCCATGAACGGCCATGTGCTACTGCACGTTTCATTGCTGCTGCTGCTGCTGCTGCTGCTGCTGCTGCTACACTTATTACGACTGCAAAGCTCTTTCATGCCCATTCTTTCTGTACCTGTCAAACTTCTTATAAAATTCACGAGAGGTCGGGTCAGCTGTCAGTTTCAGAAATGTAGTCTGGTCCCTGGAAGGAGAAAACAAGCTTTTTATGGAAATTTATCATCGCTCATTAAATTATTCTCCTTTTCTAGTCGACTTAAATCTCCTGTCTAATTTTTCATGACCACCAAATGCTAACCAAATTTAGAGGAATTAATAACGCAATAATTAAAAAAATATCGGACGACTAATGTCACGAGAGGACTGCAGTGTGGAAACTCAGCTGTTTCGGTGGGACAGCGAGCTCGACAAAACAGCATAACATTTCATATGCTATGGCACGACGGAATAGCCGAATTAATGCCCAAAAACTGCCTTCTCGATCTGCACAATTCTTCATGTTGCAATCAGCCTCATGCAATAATTGTTAATTATTTAAATCTCACTATACGGGGAGTGGAGGTGGAGAGGTTGGAGGTGACATACATAATAGAAGAAAAAAACAGTAATTTTCGAGGAAATTTTATTGCTAAATTTTTAGGAAAATAACCACAGAGGTCTGAATGAAACCTATTTCACGACACTTACATACGGTACAATTTGACTTCACAACCTAAAACTTGAAAGTAACCTTTTAACCTACAGATCATAAAACCTTTTTTGCACTCTGACTGAGGTCAGGTTTGTAAATTGAAAGTTATGTGCAAACCTGGACCTAAGCACAACACTCACAGACCATGCAGGCACCCAGTGTTCAGAGACCCACAATTAGCAAAAAAATCTTTCTGTTGAAAGTTCCAATTTGCTTTGTTTTTTCTCCTCCTCCGTGTCAATCCCCTTTAAGACTAACAATTTTGTGTTGCCACCGGAATGGGAATGACAGTTCCTTATTAATTACTTTTATGCCACATAACACTTGCAATAAGAGAAGTAATACTTGCAACCAGGAGACCTGGAAAAAAACCACAACATGCACACAAAAAGGAGGTAATGGGATCACACAAACCTCGTCAATTTTTTTATCAAGCATTTTAAAAAATTCTGTTTGAGACTTTGTCATCTGCCTGTCATAACAAACGATGAAAACACATAATGTTAGTTATAAAGTTGTGTGAAGTATGCATTTTGTATATGTTGTAATTGTAAGGTGAAAATACAATTAAGTCTCACTTTTTGTATAAAGAAGCAAAATGAATACAAATAGGTCCTGTCCATTCTGATTTATCAAAATAAATTGTTTCTAGTTCCGAGGCAATGCGGAATAAGACAAAAGGAATGAATTATTGTTGATTCCTGAATGGAGTCTCTTTTGTTTTATTTCTCCCATGCCTCTGAGTCCAAGAAAGAATTTTAATAATTCATAACTGGATTAGTGAATGAACAACATAACAAACCAGTAACTATACAATTAATTATAGTTACGTTTATTGTTGATAAATGCCAAAAGAATATATATATTTTTTTACAAATAAACAACATTGAAGGATACAATTAGAGTATATATGTGGGTTGAAAAAAACAAACAAACCAACAAACCAGGTAAATGATAACCCAAAATAATTATTATTATTCATTCAAAATATTTCCCCAATTCTGATTGGCTAGAAGCACACGTTTAATTCACCATAACCAGTTACTGATGACCAAATTTGGAAGAATTTTGTGTTTAGCGAGGAAATGACGTCAAAAATGCAGCGTTCTTGCAGGTTAATGCACCGTTAACCGAGAAGACCTGGCAACGAGGTTGAGTTGTTTTGGTTGTGAACTTGACAAATGGCGGACATTTCATTCGTTTCAAGAGTAAGAGCTAGGTGAAAAAATTGCTAAAAATATGGCAAGAACAGTAAGAAGACAACTCGAAGGGTGACATCTGCTATTTAGAGAATATTTGCGGAGCTGAACAACCCTAAACATGCACTATCGAAGATGAAGTTAACATCGATGGATTGATGGAGGTAAGCATGTTTTAGCCATGTTTTTAAACTAGGAATTATTTTGAATGAATAATAAAACAATATTGAATTCGGCTTTCATACCATGAAGAATTATGGAGATCTCGGAGGGTATTATAACACCCTCCCCATATCTCCAGCCTCATTCATTAATTGTTCATTATTTACTTACACTCTGACTTGGTTAATTGGAATGGGCTTTGGAGGTGCACCACAGCTTTCACTTGACCTGGGGAAACCAACATGTATGGAAATAAAAGATGAGCACATCAAACCTCAATGTGTATGTAGCCAGTTCTTGTAATAAATAATTACAAGAAGTGGCCACACATTCCATAAGCGGCTAACTATTAAAACTCACTTCTTTTTCCAGTCAAAGCCCTATAGCTGGAGGCTCACGACTGGTGAGCACCTAAAACAGTACTAGTGACTGCAAATATTTTGGGGGATAATGGTTTAAAAATTTTCTGTTCTTTTAAACCTCTTGTAAACAACTATTGAGACATACTCTGATCTCTTATCAGTTCACTGTATATACTATGCTTCTCAGAGTATAATAATTAGGAAGAACTTTAGCTCTTCAAAATCAAACCTGAAACAATTATTACCATTGAAAACTAATCTTAGTACTGTAACAATGGAGAGCTTTTAATTATTACCTGTTAATTGGAATAGGTCTTCTTGCAAAAGTTCTCTCATCCACCTGAAAATAAAGTGATTTCATCTCAAATTATATTAATGAGGCCCTCCTCTGAGGGGGGGGGAAGGTGGATTGGCGCCATATTTACCATCATCTTTGCACCAAGTTACTGTTAAGGAGTTTCAACCCATCTTAGTATTGTCCATTACCATTTCACCTGTCTTAAGTTTCGATGTCAAGGCCATGTTACTTGTCAGAATTTTACCTTAATTAACACGCGGCATCATGCATTAATTAGTCACCTGCAAAGCTTTACTTGTGGGGAGCTTAAATAAGTGGCCTGTACAAAACACTGGTCACAGGTCATAAGCATCAGTCACTGCATTCTCTGATAAATGACTGAGATAAGCTTGCATTTCCCCTTTGGCTAAAACTCTACTTCAGGTTGCAATTATGTCTATAAGACACATTTAGTGTTGTTTATATACAGGTACCGTAGCATGGTGACCTTTGCTCTAACCTGCACTTGAGACCTGTGACCTCCTGCGTTTTGTACCTGCCATTAAATAATTTCTGAACCTATGAAATCCGGGTTGCCTAGTTTGTGTACTGAGGTTCTGTGCTTGCACTAAGATTTCTTTGCATCCAAAAGTCATGCAGGAGTAGCTATAGCTAGGTTTTTTAACTCCATTATTTTGCCAAAAAGATTTTTAAAAAATTATATCAATAGTTATTAATATTCCATACATATGTTTTGTTGCAATAAGGTATTATTCCATGGCAGGATTAATGCATAATTTGACCGTTCCAAAAACAATGTTAGTTAAATGGCATCTCTGACACCACTTATGATCAATGCTGATTTCAAGCATTAGATTTTACCTTTTTGGTGGATATAACCGAGTACATGTCATTGTTTGAATCAGGAATATCAGGTTCCTTGACTGAAGAAACACTGTTACTTGAATCTTTCCTCTTGAGGTTATGAGTACTGCTTTCCAGAGAGTGTCTAGGTACATCTGAGGTGATGGAGAGAGCAAATGGAGTCATGTTACATTAATGTCTTAGATAGAATCCAAATAATGATAACCCTGTTTGGATCCCTTGAAACAAAAGAAAATAACAAATTAGATTTCTTTTTTTATTTTATAATATTATTTATTATAAATTATAATAATTATAAAATTATTATTATTATTATTTTTAAGGATACCTCATTATACAAACAATACAAGTTTGAACGAGTGCAAACGTATATAACCTGTCAACTCTCACACACTTAGCATTGGTGTCACGCCCATGGACTAAAGACCTCACTCCAACACATCAAGGATGATTTTCCATGCCTGACTCATATATCCTGAAAAATTGTTCTTTTCCCTTCTCACATGATAACTGGTAACAATGAAAATTCAATTAAATCCCCCCCCACACCCCCCGCCGCCAAAAAAAAGAAAATTCCAAAAGGGCGCTTAACGTTGATTTGTGCAAAAAACACTATGCTGCCTTTTAAATAGCTTTGGAAAATGCTCAAAGGTTGTTGGAACATCTTCCAACATTTTAGACCATGTTCAGAAGTCTCAAGAAAATATTGGTAATCAGAAATCTCCAGTGGGAAGTTTTTGGTGGAAATCTCAGTCATGAAAATTAGACAAAAATCTCATACATTCGACTCAGACAAAGTTGGCAGGTATATAAACATGGTATGCCTAATTATTATTATTATTATTCTTTTCCACAGGAACACTGTTTGCCAGATGGAAGGTGCACTTTTTTATGATTTTTACCTATTGAGAAACATTTTTTATAACATGTACATGTACTGTAGGTAATCAATGTTGGTTTATTAATTATCACATAAAATGAAATCAAAAATAAAAAAATTAATCACTACTAAACTTACAGTAATAAATGACTGACCTGGAGTGTGTGTTGCGTGACCATTCTCCTTGGTCGAGTGAGAACTGGTGCTGAGCTCAGGACTTGTAGTCAAATGTTTGCCAGCAGAACATCCCATAATATTAGCCCACAAGGGGCAAGGCTGCGGCCAAGACAACCCAATGATGAAAGATCTTCTGCCTTTGCTGTTTTATTTTAACCAATAATAACCTACCATGATAAAGCAGAGTTCTCCCTAAATTTTAGCTCAGCAGGTAAGGGACCATTCATGGCCACTAAACCAAAAAATATGTGCCAGAGGTGCAAATTCCTGGGGGGGGGGGAGAGGAGGAAAGTATAGTGAGGGACATGACCCCACTCTCACTGGGAAATTTAGGAGCTAGGTTCTCTAAAATGTCATAATTTCTCTCATTTTAAGACCTATTTAATCCAAATCGACTGTTGTCATCTTTAGACAACAATTTAAAACATTTAATTCCTGTAATTTTACCCTGTCTTCAATGTTCTCTTTCCAAAATGGATGGCCCAGAAAAAAAAAAGCTGTGTATACTTTAGTACTTTTCCATATATTTCATTCATTTCCCTGTGAGAATCAGCTCAGATCACAACTTGCGTATTTTTTTAAACTAATTATTTTATTTTAGTAAACCTTCAAGCGGTTGCAGGCGGTAAATTTTACCAGTTACCTCCTGATAAGGAGAGCACCGATAAAGACAAGATATGGAGTTAAGGACATTTCAAAGCTGATACTATTAAGGTACCTATACCCTACCTAAGGATCAAACCAAGAAAAAAATGCCAACAAGGGCAAAAATGATGGATCTTGTGTCTTACAGGGAGGTGTCAGCTGACATATTGGTCGACAAATCGGTTGACATACCAGTTGATAATCAGCCAAGTATCGGTCGAGTGTCTGCCAAGTATTGGTATGGTATGTTGGTTTACTTTTGGCTGATATGATGGCTTAGTGTTGGTTGATATATGGCCAATAGTCAGCCATTGATAGTCAGTGATTACTTTGCCAATGGATCACCGATATATCACAGACAATCAACAACACTCCAAAACAAATGGATAACAGGCGAAGCCTGGGTTAGTGTTTTCATGACTGTCTGCCCAATCCTATGGGCGATGCATGCGTTATTTGTGTGACGATGCTAATACTGGTGATGGTAATTGGCCAACTGAGGGCCAGTTCATAAGATTAGTCAGCTTGCATGGTTAGCTGGGCTCGCTCAGCTCAAGCCGCAATCCTCTTAAATTTTTCATTGTGTTCATGTTTAGTTTTCCCTTGCTTTATTTTGACTAAGAACAATGTACCCCGGATTTTAGACATTTTTTTCGCACGCAGTGGAATGCTTCGGGGGCTGACATATTTTCAGATGAAACAGGGCATGGAAAGTCTCTGACACCAATGGTGAAAACATTGAGATTTGAATTAAAAACTCCATTTATACTTTATGTTTTTATTAGTAAGTTTATCCAGTAAAGGCATTGTCAATGGCTGCAACACGGAAGAGGTTATTGAGCCTACAATAGAGTGCATAATCAGCCGTGTCGCTTTTTCTGTGAAGAAAAGGGGGGGTGTCAAATCAAAAGAGGTAAAAGTGCCTTAGGAAGCTCAGAGGATCTATTTGGTAACTTTGTTACACACTACCATGCACTCTTTATATCTACATGACTGAAAATGGAGTTAACAGAGTCTTGAGGTCAGTCTCCACTAATCAAAACCAACTCCGAGATTCTCCATCCCCAATTATATGGACATTTGGGTTAGATTAATCTTAGGACAAAAAATTTAAAATTGCGTTTTCGGTGTTTCATCAACTTTTTTTGCAGTGATGCAGTGTTCATGAGAAGACACAAAGGGCTTGCACTGTAAGTATCCTGGAGAGCTACAATTCCTTATAATTTTGTTATAAGGAATTGTATGGAGCTTTCGAGGAAACTTTTCTTAATTAGCTTAGGTGCAACGGATTTTGTCACGTATGATCAGCGCGAGGTGTTTTTCCCGACACCCTTCTGTCAGGAAAATGTCATCATATGAAAGCAAACCAGACACGATCTCGTCGGCAGGCCGAAGCCGGCAAAAATAAAAGGCTTTTCTTCTTCCATTTCAGAGGTCAGTTTTGTTTCGATCTGGTCAAAAATCGGGTTTTTAGGTTGTAGGTAATAAAATACTGTCTTATTCTGTTCTCAAGGACCTTTAGAAAACGAGACAAACGAGATAATTGACTAGAGAAAGAAGCGTGAAAACGCTTTTTTAGAAGAAAATATTTTTTAATTCCCGCAGCGATTTTGCGAAATCGCGAAGCGCAATATATTCAGTTTCTTCCAAAGCCGTCATGATTAAGCAGTGTAATGCCATCACAACTAAAAATGAATATAGTTTGTATCGCAAAAGCCGCGAAAATAGAGCTGGAAAAAAAAATGGATCGGAAAAATTAATAAAATCACCAAGAAACCGTCTCGCGGGAGCTTTGTCAAACAAACCGTTGGTACGGTTTATTTAACCTAACCTGGAAAAGGAGACGTCTGCACGCAGAAAACATTTCATCCTACATGTAGTTGTGATTTCCAGAACGGACCTCGGGAGCCTCATTGCCGTAATATCTTCTACATTACAGAAACCACAGCAGAATCGCCCTGCTCGCGTGCTAACTTTCCGCTCCAATTATGACTATACAGTACCAGTGAATTGTTTCAAAATTTAAAGCGGCCGAAACTTATTTCCATCAGCGCGTAGTTAGTTAGTTAAGCAATAATAATGCACAGCACTGTAAATAACATGGTTCTAGAGTATCTGATGGCTTCACGTTTTGTTCGTCACTGCATGCGATTTAATCACTTATAACCTAACAGAAAATGTAAATGTACCTGAAGGAAATACTGTGTATTACCTTACCAACGCTCTGATGTGTGTAAATTTGTCTTTTGCTATGGTTTTAGACAATACGACTTCTCCTGACTATCAATTGTGCCCCAAAGCAAGCGCGATAATGAAATAGTCGAAGTGCCATGGTGTAGCACTTTATGACAAAGTTTTAACTGGAAAACTTGTTACCATCTGATGTACACCTGTATAGTCTATGTTTGTAAGCTCTGCCTAAAGAATCACTCAGTTACACTGCACCCATGGGTGTGCCACCTAAAGTGTAGCCTATGTTTGTTAGCTCTACCTAAAGAATCACCTTGTTACACTGCACCCATGGGTGTGCCACCTAAAGTACAGCCTATGTTTGTTAGCTCTACCTAAAGAATCACTAGGTTACACTGCTCCCATGGGTGTGCCACCTAAAGTGCAGCCTATGTTTGTTAGCTCTACCTAAAGAATCACTAGGTTACACTGCACCCATGGGTGTGCCACCTAAAGTGCAGCCTATGTTTGTTAGCTCTACCTAAAGAATCACTGCATTAAACTGCACCCATGGGTGTGCCACCTAAAGTGCAGCCTATGTTTGTTAGCTCTACCTAAAGAATCACTGTCTTACACTGTACTCACGGACGTTTGCCTCACGCTCTCTTCAAAGACAAAAAAGCTATAGTCTGTTTGGCCAAAAATCAAGCTTTGTTTCCCCTAAAAATTTGACACCATATTAGGGCCCCGAAAGACGTTAAAAGTTCCTCCATAATAGAAGAGTGTTTTGCTAGAGTTAGCAAACGTTTGGCTTACATGAGTTTCAATATAAAGATGCGAAAACTTATCAGCATAATTATAGCACTCAAACATTGTCATCAAACTCCTGGCATGTAGCCTGAGTAACTCAAGCAAATATGAATAAAGCATGTAATGAGAAATATTCGTCAAATGGTCTCGTTAAGTAAATTGTACTTCATTTTGCGAAAGAAATTTATCGTTTGTATCCGTTTTACGCATCGAAAAAGCGAGGAGTCATTGCATGACATTAAGTAACGGAGGTAATACTCACGAGTTTCACGAATTCCAATTCCACGATTTTTCGCCGCGTAACAAATTTAAAACTTCAATTCTTACCTTACAGTGGTCGGTTCATTTACCTTACATTTGCCAACACTAATAAACATGAACAAAACGATGAAATCCGGCACTCTTCTTTCAGAAGTAGCAAGCCGCATGAAGTAAAATCCACTGATATGCGCTGCATTCTCACTACAAATACAAACATTTGCCGTGAAGAAAATACGACGAGGAGGAAAAAATGCTAGATCTTCGCCTCGGCAATGTATTCCAGCTACCAAGGCGGCGTATCTCCAGAAGGTGGACTCGAAGTGGGACAAACCTTGTGATTTTTTTAGGAGCCCTTTGCGCGCACACTAATTTATTCTGGCGCGAAATGAAGATTAAGAAAATGTATCTGAAATCTAATACACGACAAGAAAATTTTTGCACTTTCGAGGAGCGCGACATATTAAATGGGATTAAGTCGGATTAGCTGCCCGCGGAGAAAACATCCCTGCGTGGGATGGTACTTCCAGTAAAAAGCCTCTGTGTCCTCTCATGGATATTTTTTTCTGCGGTGTTGTGGTGTTAACAGTCCCCCAATGTCCCCCTCCTTGATGGCCTTGCGATAACTCAATTCTTATAGTTTAAAGAGAAAATAAGGCTATTTTTCCACTACAGGTGGACCTTTAATCCATTCCGCTTGTTTTCACTTTCAGGTTAAGTAGATAAAGGGTTAAGTGTTAGTTCTGTTATTGTAAAATCATGCAAAATCACCAATTACAGTCAAAACCAAAACTGAAACTAAGTAACTGTAAATAAAATGGGTTTGACATGATAGACAGGCAATAAATGAAATTGAACTCATTATTTTTTTACTGTTACTTTTAAGGAGAGACTAGGCTGATTTAGCAACAGAACGGGAACGTCAGTTGACGACGGCGCGCGCAAATCAAACAACTGGCTTGACCAATGGCAGAGCGGCAAATTGGGCACCGGAAGTCGTGTTTAGTCCTTTCCGCGCGCTTTCCCGTCGTCATATGACGTTCCCGTTCTGTTGCTAAATCAGCCTATTATATCATTCTAGACGTCACAAATTCATCCATTTTGACAACAAACCAGCACTCCTGACCTAGTCTATATTTAACAGAGAGAATTAAGAGACATCAAAGGCAATTTGTCCTTCTTTTAGCCTTAAAATTACAACTTTAAAGCCTACAGTGCTTTCTCGAGTACCATGTAAAATTTAGCTCTCTTTCCAGCTTCCATTAGCAGGTGCATTTGTTTGACAAGCATTAACATGAACAAGGAAAGTCATTTGATGACATACTCAGTATTCGATCTTTGACGCAAATGTCTCTGTTCGCCGAACAGAACGTTATTTACAAGTTTTCAAATCAATGGGAATAAAATTAGACTCAAGAGGCATGAGGTTTCAAATTCATTATCATAATTTACCTAAGTACTTCGCGTTATGAAAACCACCATTTACTGTTAAAAAAACACATTTCAGCCTCAAAGCCATGGCGAAATGAAGAATTCACGTTAAACTTTCTATAGAATTATGGAAATTGCCTCTGAGGTGACGAGATTATGACACTGATACTGTCTATTTCATTCCTTATTCATAATCACCGTCCTTCGACAGCTCTCGTCATCCTAAGACCTTTTAACCTCTGTGATGCAGGTAGCAAAGGGTTCCATGCCAACCAAATTGATCATCACGCCCACCGAGTTAGAAAATCTTTTTTACATTTATTTCTCGTGAGAAAGGTACAGTATTAGTTACCAATCGTCCTAGAACACGAAATCGACCATTTCCTACAGTCAGTTTGAACCAAAACATTAGCAGCTGGCCAGCTGTAAAACAACGAGTTCAATCACACAAAGAAGACTGCGCTTTGCTCGATATTTGCGAAAGGATGGAAAAACTCAATTAGTAACAACTACCAAGGTGCATATCCTGATGGGATTTTTAATTCACACTAACAAAGTTGGCTCGCGCCTGATAATCTTATGGCAAATAACGCCATAACAAAAGGAGCTCACACTGTTAACTGAAGACAGATTATCGATAGCTATGCAAATGACCAATTCAGCAACCCCGCGCGTATCAACGCCGAATTCCGTTAACTTTCGAGCAAAATACGTCCATAGTAAAAGATTAAACAATTTTAGTATTACCATGAGCTTACACCGTGTATCCCCTTTAAAATATGCAGCGCTGACCGGCGCTCTATCGAGATTTCGTTGGTTAAGCTGACATGTTTAAGTTGATCTGCTTGAACCCGCTGGCGAATTTCTTAATGACTTCACGAAAACGGTTCTCAAGGTTATACATAACAGAAATAAACTTACCTAACGCGTGAATCAGCATCTATCTGATTATAAAAACTTGCAGGATTCCCGGGTATGTCGCACTTTGAAAGAACGATTTCTGCATCACTTACACACAAGCTTATATAAGCTTAACTACCGACAACGAGAGATAGACAGTCAACTCGGAGTGTGAAGATTTCCTCTCACCCTGCAAAAAAATAAAATATCAAGCTTACTTCTCGCTTCCTTATCTGGTAAATCAAAAGCACACCAAATGGTGGCAACTTTTTAGCTTTAATTTGCGCCAGAGCTATGTGAAGAGCGAACCTTGCAAGAGACAAATTAAAATGCTTCTATAACCACTGACTCATCTTACTAGAATAATCAGCTGTCTGTAGTTTGCAATTTCTTTCAGCGGGTCTGTAGACTTCAGAAACAAACTGTCGTTTCTCTGGTTAGAAAGCGTCGTTTATTCTCAACATTGCCGGCTCGATCGCTGCACATTCAAGCAAGACTGGTTGTTTCTCCGATCCTCGATTTGTGTGATGTTGCCAAGGCGAGCGGAAGGATGGAGTGACGGGATATGTAAAGCCCCCGTGTCATCTCCGGCCGGGGGCCGTCGGCCATTCAAAAACAATAGCAAACTCAAATTTTCCAACAGCTGAGCAAAATCTGTAAGAACTTCTCGAGGGATTGGACAAGTTTTCATGACTGAATGATAAAATAGGCAGTACGAAACACAGGAGATGTAGGTATTTGTTTCGTGATACGTTTATTTGATATTTCCGGTCGCAAAAGAGAGTCATGAAAAACTACATTCCGAAAAGATGCGATCACTCAGATCGCGGTATGTGCCTTCTAATATTAAAAGCCGTGGCAATGTATCATAAGACATAACTTAGTAATGTTAAAAGTATTTTATTCTTCAAAAGTTAAAACTCCATGCCAAACCGATCTCCGACTCTCCCCATAGATGTCTTCTCTCCCGAATTTTTAGGAATGTTAAGCCTATAAAGTTTTAAAAGTAGAAAATAACAGTTTTGTTTTTAGCAACAAATGGAAAAGCGAACGGTAAAAATTCCCTGGGACTGCCGGATTCCACTACATGCCACTACCATCAATACTCGGAGCACATTACAGAAAACTGGATTTCCAGTGTCCGTGGCAGGTTCAATATCTTCTCCACGAGTTGCCTTGTTGCACTGTTCCTTCTCGTGTAAAAGTACCCGGCCTTTGCCAGCGAAAAACAGGCCTCCCTATTGTTAGCTTGCTGATGTCTAATCGAATATATCATTGTTATATGCAATGATAATGAATACAAATATATCTAATAATAACAACACATGATATATATTTCATAATAAAAACACGAAAATTAAACCTGGGAGAGAAAGAAGTAATTCCCGGCTTACGTCTCTACAGGTGGACGAATTGGCACTGATAGACCATTTTTCCAGTCCTTTGTAAATAAACAACAAAAAGTGCTACCGGCCTGTAGATTTGACCATGTGGAAAAGAGTTTCACGAAATTAATAAAAAAGATTGTTTTTTTTTGGTGTCCGCGTTGACAGCTAAATTTCTGAATATTCAAACCTTCGGTAAGACTGAGAGAAAGAATCATATATTTTAAAAAATTCTGGATAGTTGAGTACGTGGTAGTGTTTTCAAGTTCGCGGAAGTACTGTCGAGTTTCTGCTCATTTGTTTACACTAAAATATGTTGAATTTTGTGTGCTATCAACTGTATCAGATTCTTATCACGTTTCGTCACTTTAAGTCTAAAAAATACTCTGCAATATTTATATTTATCGCGGAATATTTAATAGTTTGCCGATTTATTTATTTTCCAACCTCACTCTCTTTACAAAAATTGCCTCTCATTTTCAAGTCTATGATTTGGAATTTAAAGACTTCCAAACTGAAGAGTGTTTTCAGAAGAGATACTTATTTATCATTAAAAAATATAGTAAGGTTCCATACGATGAAATTAAATTGCAAAAGTCCTCACGTGTCGCTTTGTTTTAAAACATAAGCTAAGCGTTTTTTTTTTGTTTCAACCAATGAAAATGATAAGATTCATCCCTACGCAAATAATGCTAAGATTTGACGGATGTTTAACATCATGGTTCTCAATTTTGTATACGAGAAATGATTGGAGATCCGAGAATTATTTTCTTGGGCCAGAATAAGATTAATAATTCCAGTCTTGCTCTATTCTTTTCCAAGACTATGACATCGTAAACATCCCTTATCAAAAATAGAGAGGAGATAAACTAAAAAAATTAAAAACCACTTTTAATTTCCTCAACGTGTGCTGTTATGACTTTTCCTCCATGACCGGCGGTGACGTTCACTCAACGTAAATTTCTATTCGATCTGAGGTCGGCGCTAAGTTCAGTTCCTTGTATCAGCCGAGGTTTTTAGTACCGTAATTGGATGTTTAATACCCACTTAGCGACGCTCTTTTTGTGGAACAAGTTAGCTTGTCAGGTTTTAAGAGTGCTTAATGGGGCAGCTCGACAGAATACCCTCTCTTCAGGTAGAAATTGGTCTGGCTGGGAAATAAAACATTTGCTAATAAGTTAAAATCTGTATAAGCGCCTCTCTTGCTGAGAATTTTTTTTTCGATAAAATACGTTTACTTTTTCTCCTGGCAGGAAACGAGTCCTCCATCTTTTTAACCGAGAGCGAAACAGGCAAGTGCGCGTGAATATCACTTCACGCTAGAAACACACGTTGCACCTTTGAAAATGGCGTCTTTTGCAAAGAAACAGGATTTTTTGAGTTGAAAACAATATTAAGACTTACAAAAACAAAATCAGGTGCCAACCGACCATGAAGTACTTCCAGCGTTGTTGACTGAAGGAAAATAACTTAAAAAGTGCCCGGGAGTAGTCAATCGATAAAAATCGGTATCGATTTATCAATCGATAAATCGATAGAAATCGGTAAATCTGATTTCATTGATATCGATTGTATCGATCAATCGGTAGAAATCGATGACACACTCGTTTCGTTCATCGATCGCGATTTATCGTGATTTTTACGGATTCAGAGAATCGATTCATGTCGGAAGATCATCTGTTCTTTAATAAATGAAAACTGAATTCATGCAAACGGTAAATGTATTGACAGTTGAGCTGCAATTGAGAGTCGAAGGATCAAGCAATTATCACTTTTCCAAAAAATCTTTAAAATATTTTTTTTTCTTTAACATCAGGTTTAAAATCTTCTGATGGCTTATAATGATCAGGTTTGTAAGCACCCAATTTGTCATGATTTAGATCTGCCACCCCTTCAAAAACAACCTCAGTGAAGTTCCAGGTGTGCTCACATACTGGTCAGGAGTAATCAATAGATAAAAATCGAAATCGATAAAAATTGTCAGCAATCAAGTGATTTTTATCGATTGTTAACCGAAAACAATGAAAATCTTTCTACGGAAATCTTTTAACCTGAAATTCAGAAATCCTTCAAATCGAAGGGATGTCTGAAATTCCGGCTAGGAACTTTTTATCTTACGGTTGTATTTCTCGTGATACCTTTTTGCGAGAACTGAATGTAATTAAACCGAACTGTTTTTGTTATCATGTGCAAAACAAAGGGTTTTAGAGAGAAACTTGTGTGTGTAATAGTTTTCACATTTCTCATTTTCATATGTTTGTCGATCAGTTGTAACCCGGGGATGTGTTTTCTCAGCTGTTACTTTCTTACTTATACCAAAAAACAACAACAACAGAGGACTTCCGTCATAAATCGTTAAAATCATGAAAAGTCGATAATATCGATTTGACTCAGCAATTTAGTTTGTCGATTTTCACCAATTTCCGTTAACAATCGATAAAAATTATGTGACTGCTACCGATTTTAATCGATTGACAAGGCCGGGCTTAATGTCTAAGTTTTTAGAGACATGATCAGTAGGACATTATTTGCCCAATTATCAGGGACTTCAGTGGGGATTTTAAAATACTTTACACACTGAAAATGAAAAAGATCTGTTTCAGCCCCAAAGTGTCAATTCAGCCCTGTAGGCCAAAGTCTGATTCAGCCCTTCCTGGAGCCATTTGAGCACAACTTAGGCCAAAAAAGCTCAATCAAAAGGCTATTCCAGCTCACGGTAGGGCCCATTTCAGCCCTGGAACCAAATCAGCCCTGACTAACTGAACTGTATCCGCCCTGATTTAAGGGAGCCAAATTCGACTCAAAAATAGAAATGTATTTTACTCACCGAAACGGCCCTATTTTAAGGGCTAAAACAGATCTTTCTGATTTAAAGTGCAATCCTATCTTTATACACGGTATTTTTGTCCTTTCTTTTTAAGTTTATATCACGTACATATCGTAACTACTACTAGTAGTAATTACTCTATCGTTAATAATCATTTTCATTGCCTCCGCTTGTATTGCAGTGTAAACATTGACAAGACATCTCTTGACATTGATTATATTAACTTTACCTTTGTTCTGAAAAGTCTTTTTGAGGTGAATAAAGTATGATGTATATTACTCTACGGAAGTTCTTCAAGGGTACATTCAGACCAAACTGTATTTTCTCAAGTTGGCGTAAAAAGGTTCTTATATAAATGGTGGTTAGCACAAATTTAGGCTATTTAGGTTCTTATTTTCTGAAGAAAAAAATAGATTGTAGCTAACAGTATTGAGTGATATTCAGCTTATTCCCTACATGAAGTCTGCATGGCATTGAGTGGCAGTTGGAGTGATAAGGCACCTGTATATTCAAAGAGGATCCTTAATGTTGACTTATCTTATTTGCTTAATTGTACACAATGTTTTTATGGATTTTAGAAAGCAAAAACCTGTTTCAAATTTTAGACTAAACAGTTTCATGTATAGAAGGGTTCTAACTGGCAAATTTAAGCCTAACAGGTTCTTAAAAACCATGCAGGTTCTTATTACTTCTTAGTCGCGGGGTTTTTAGTATATATATAGACCTCCAACAAATTGAAAACAATCTCTTGCTACGCTACCCTCTTCCATTTAAATCGATACTGCTCATGCCCAAGCTCTTTGTTGAGATCAAACAAGTAAAAGCATCACTGTGTGCGTGCTAAGGGTGTCAGCCCCTGTGTCCTAGCTCTACTCATGAGCATTCAGCCTTGCCACCGGATTGCCGGTGGACAAATAAGATTAGCCTTAATCGTCTTCGATCAAGCGGAACAGCAACTTCCTTCCTTTTTCTTTGCCCGTCCGCTGACCTTCCGGTTCTCCCCTCCCACCACCAAAAAAAATATCGTCTTATTTTAAAAAAAAATCTTAGCGGAATTTTTTTTTTCACATCGGTACCCCCTAGAACGCGCGAAAAATCAGCTGTTTGAAGGAGCCTTCAGGACTTCCACATGATGTTCCCGTCCTTTTAGACCTTTTTAAAGCATTGTAAAGCGCTTAGCACTGAAAAGTATAAGCGCTATATAAATATTTTATTATTATTATTATTGTTATTATTATTATTATTACTTTTAGCCGGCTTGGCGGGCGCAAATGAGTGACAAGAAAATCCCAAAAGGGAGGCTAGGGTTTGTTTTTCGGCCTTAATGTGTGGGCTAATTATTCAATATCAGGAGTGAAATAACTTACAAAACAAATCATAAAAACAAGTAACAACAACGGAAAGAAGATTACCGCAATCAATATATACAATATACTTAAAGCTATGGCTTGAAAAGGGTGCTGCTTGCAAAAAGAACGCCAATTAGGACACTTGCTCTCTGTGTCTGAGTGTTTCACAGTAATGCTGGTCTCGTGTTCAGCTGCAGAGGCAGAACTTAAAGCTGGCGAGGCACTGAGTATCATATTCACGTCAGTCACGTGACAACTCTGGGGAACAATTTGCGAGCCTTCGAACTCATTGTGGATCTGGTCAGTTCCGTTTGGAGCAACTTCTGCAGATGGTAAATAGTTGTACTGGATCGTTTCATTAGAGTTTCTACAAACGGTAAGTGTGTTAAAGTCGACGATAGTGTAGGTGTTCGTTGAAGAGCCCAGATACACTTCTTCAAAGAAGCCTTCGCTGTGTTCGCCCTCTTCATTCTCCACGGTCGAATGGCTGTCATTTTCACTGTGACTGTACGAAAATCAAAATTAGGAGGGTTAAAAAATAAAGGAAAAAGACAAGAATGTTACATCTGTGGGATTAAACGAGCAGGGAAAAAGACCGAAGGTGTTTTTTAAATGAACAGCCCAAATTTTATGTTCAGTTAGTTTGTATAATTGGTGGAAATGGAAATGGTCAGTCAAAGGGTTGATTTCAAAAGTCAAATGCTTGGCACAATGTTTTTCCCAGTTGGAAATATTTTTGAACCAACGATAAAACAATTATTATTGGATCGGTTTTTGTATGGTTTTTGTATGGTATGGTTCGGTTTTTTATGAAACAATTGATTACTGGTTCGGTTTTTGTATGGTATGGAGAATTATGCAGATCTCAAAGCATGTTGTCAGCCTCGGCTGAAAAACTGCTAAGTACATAAAGTAGTCTTTTGAAAATTTATCACTGAACATACAAATGTTTCCAAATTTATAACTATATTTCATATCATTTCAGTCCCATTATTCTATCCTTAATCCTTTGCTGATCATTTCTTCAACATCTGACAAGGAAAATATAAAAAAAACAACTAAAATGCTTGATGTACTGAGCAGCTGACTGAGTACACTGGGTACCAGGGGGTTTTCTCGTGTGCGACGGGAATTTTTTGGTGTTGACCGAAGGTCGACGCATCTTCGGCCGTAGGCCGAAGACACGAGCGGCGAATGTCCTGAGCCAATCATTGACGAAAATTCGCATCTAACAACAAACTCGATAAAATGTTCCGCGGAAAAATTCTTTTCACAATGTCATAATGATAGAGTGATTTTACCTAACCGGTGAAATAGATATAGTAGAATACTACGCACTATTATGCACTAATTCTAATGTCTTCCTTTATTTATTGTGGCTATTTCGCACTAGTTGTAATTAACTGTCTCACGGGTCATGTAGAATCGCTCTACGATGTGGAATATGTTCGATAGACACAGAACAAAAAATGCAAGATACATACGTTTACAGATCGCGAAGAGAGAGAGGAGGACTTTGTTCGTCCATCATATATGCCCAGTTTTGTCGAAAAGATAATTCATAGAGTCGGGTTATTAAATAAAGTCTTGCTCGTTGGGGTAACACTTTTATTTATGAAACAGTTACCATTATAATATTTGAATCGTGGTAAGTATTAAAAATAACTTTGGGGCCAAACTATACAGGGTCGTTCAAGGATATTATGATAATATGAGGCTGTTTTCTCAGAAAGACCCTGTTCACGGACATCACATAAAAGCGAAGTTCAGTCTATTTACGTGATTTAAAAGTAAACTGTCCTTACTTTTTCAGGGTAGGATTTGCCTCAGTTGACGAGTTAACCTTTTCTTGTTCAATTTCTGAGGATGGCCAAACTAGTCCAGAGTGTTTATTCTTTAAATGCATCATCGTCGATGCCATGACCGCGAGATAACAGTATTTTTTTTTATTTTCGTCTCGAACCCCGCTAACAACTCCTTTGATCTCACCCGGAAATTAAGCAGTTGCTTATTATCTTGATAATCATTGGTTCACAGGAGGTCCGACAAAGGTGGGTATGGTAATTAAATTATCATAGAAAATTGTTGTCTCAAAGTTCTCAAGGGTACAAAAAAGAAGTAATTTGGATCCAAAGAACACATTTCTGTGTTTCTTTTGGCTCCACTGTGTTTACGCCTTCTTCAACAATGCATAAAACGTTTCGCCACAATATCGTGCACTTTTCTTTACTTAAGACTATAACAATATCAGAATGTCTAAAAATTGTATTCGATGCAGTCTTTTTTCGTCGGTCTTTAATTTCAGGCTGCTTCCCCCTGCATTTGGGAAATTATTTTCTCCTGCAAGACAACCGCGATGACATGTCCACATCGGATTTGTTTGGCAACTTGTACTACCATGTACCACGTTCCTCTGTACTCATGGATATAGGACGGGCATCTCCTTGCCAGTTTACTGGCTGTTTTTGTGCGTACACCATTCCTGAGGCAGCTGCTGGAAAAAGAAAAGACTTTGTTGAGTAAAAAATTAAATTGTTGTTGTTGTTGTTTTCCTCTTTTAAACTTCTACTACCCACATACTTTTATTACCCCTGTCACGTACTTATTTAAAAACGCTGCATCCCCTTGACCTGCTGTAAATGCACTGTCATTTAACTCCGAATTAATCACTAAACCAGGAAGATTTTACATAGCCATAAAATGCATCTGTTTGCCCTTTTGGGTCCTTTTACAGTCCGAAATCACAGATGTTCCTACCCTTTTTATATATTTCGACTAGAGAACTCTCTTCTCTTCCATATACTTGAAGCCTGAAAAATGTGCCTCTTTTCGGCGGAAAGGTACTCTCTCTTGGAGCGCTGCTACTAACCAATTACATAGGCCTGGGTTCAAACTCCAGAGGCAATATAACGATATATGAGTTGAGTTTATTGTATAACTGTTGTTTCTAATCGTTGCCCTGAGAGGTGCACTGTATTTTCCTGGGCATGCCAATTTTCCCGTCTTCTCTCATACCGTATTTTGTAGACAAAGAGCCATTTCGTGAACATGCTACCACTAATATCATATTCATCAATTTAATACCGTTGCAATTTCTTACTTTAATTTGTTTAGCACTTGAAGATATATCATGGAGGTTATCATATTCTCTTCTGTGGCGGTCTAAGACCATGGTGGACCATGAATTAAACGAAGAGAGAATGAAAACCCCATTAAATAAATCAGTTACAACTGACTCGTTTGAAGAAAATGAAGACCATGCAGAATTTTAAATACCTCAACATGTTTTTTCTCTGACGTAAGCTCTTCATTTAGGCATGCCAGAGTCACTTTATAACTCTGATCATTTGCATTTAAGCAAAACAATCACAGGAATGAAGAGACTCTGGCACTATAAAAATGTCCTTAAAATTGTATTCAATGTACCTTGCAAGTATTCATGAGTCTTTAGGCAGCTTGCTAGAATAGAAGTCATTTGCGCCACATGGTAGTGTTTGGCTACTTCCGCTGCATTTACCTCGTTTCTTTAGGAAGGGCTTCTTCTTGTCAGTTTCTCCTTGATTATGAGCTTGTTTGAAAAACACCATTGCCTGTTTTTGTGCCCGTATCATTCCTGAGGCAGCTGTTGGACAAAGGAAAGACTGTTGATGAAAACATAAAATTTTTCCTACAATCACCGCAAGAAAAAAATGTAATGAGTTAAATAAAACATCAGTAGTAATGAAGGCAGGACGTGCCGCATGTATTGGGAATAGCGTCAATGAAAAGTTTTAGGCCCTGTTCATAAGTTGTGCTTCTGCCTTGCTGAACGAAATTGGACAAAAGCACAGAAGAAGTAGGGCTCATTAATCATACTTTTCAATTCAGTTCAACTCGGGACAGATGGCAAATTGTTGTTGCTGGAAATATCTGTAAGTCCTAAATAGCTGTTCAACAAAGTTCGACAAGCTCGACTCTGCCGTGCTACACACCTCTGATGTGGCAGTGATTCAATTCTGCGACCATATTAAACATCATAAAGTATCCTGTGTCCAGTTCTAAATTCACAAATTTTGGAACTGTATTTTCGGAAATGTGTTTCATATATTATTTCTGAGTTTGATACTACATACACAATTCAGCTTCATTTTGACATCTGAATTGAACTTGTCCGTTTGTCAAGCGTCTGAAGCTCGGCAAGGAAGAAGTACGTGACCCATGAACTAAGCCTTAAGACTCACATGTACGGCAAACAGCAAACCTCTCACTCAAGTTGACAGTTTCTCATTGGAAAATAAACAGATAAAAACTGTCCGCACCAATTCGTATGGGCAAGCAACTAGAAGAAAGAAAGCAATAGGTTAAATTAAGAGAACAAAACAAAAACCTTGCACGTACATCATCGTACTTTTGGCTTCATTTTGTTGCTATCATTGCACAACTACGACGCGAAACTTCTCAATTTCACGTTTTTGAACGATGTGGTCATAAGGCAACAATTTTCTCTTTCTTTTTTCCAACTTTGATACAGTCCTTGCGAATTCTACTCCAAAAAAGAATGACCAATCAACATTTGACAAATTTAAGGTGGTGAAATGATAGTGATGAAGTTGGAAACAGCGCAAATCAATTATTGTGACATTGTCGCTGCCATCGGTGTCGTGGTCGGGACCCGAGTAGGTGGCTTAAACTCCCTTGCTGAATTTCTTTACCTGAAAACAGGGTTCATGGTACGAGCTCCTAGTTCATAGCTTGAAAAAAGGGGAGCCTGATCCTTGTCTTCCTAGACAGCCTGAAGGTCCAGCCTCTCCACTGAGTTGAGTGACAAGTGTAACTTTACCTGTCGCTAAGTTCAACATTATCCTGCGAGAATGGAACATGAAGCTTACTTAGTGCTAAATATTTTTAGTAGCTAGTTTTCCCGGACACCCTGGCGAAAATAACGTGGATCTGAAAATATCAATAGTCCCAGAAGTAACAAACAAAGCTTGAGAAATAAGATCTTGGGACTCCTCTCTATTTTTAACACCACTCCAGCTAAGAGCAGCTACCCAGCTGGCTAATCATGCTAGTCACTGCATTCCTCTACCATGAGGGACAAAATACTCCAGCAATTTCACTTCCAATGACAAAAGTTATTTAGCTGGTCACACCATAGGATTTTCTCACAGACTCGTAAATCTGAACTTAAAATTCTTACAAATTAATAAAAGGTGAAAGTACTGCTTAAAAAGTTTCATTAAAATGGTCACACTTTAGGAGTGAGTTCATCCACAGACCCAACAGTTAGAACTACCTACTAAATAAATAGTACCACGTGAAAGTACTGCTTAGTAGCTTTCATTTGAATGGTCACCAAATGGGATTTCCTTCACAGACTTAAAAGTTAGAACTACATACTATAAAAATAGTACCATGTCAAAGTACTACTGAGGAGGTTTCATTTGAATGGTCAAATCATAGGATTTTGTCCATAAACTCTAAAGTTGGAATCATAAAATACTAGACAAACGGCACACCATGTGAAAAAACTGCAAATTGAGGACGGGTTTATCAAGATCATGAACTAGGTTTTGGATTCTCCCTAAGCGACGCTCTCTAGATTTTTGGTTCCACTTAAAGTAAAAATTAATGAGAACGTGGAGTTATTACCTTAAAATTACTCGGAGTTTGTTTTGCTGCCACAGAAACAGGGGAACCACCGCTTGATGAAGGAAGGCTTATTTCTTGCTTTGCCAGTTTCCTTATTTCCTCGTTTTAGTCTTGATTTAAGAGCTGACCACAGTCGTCTAGTTCTCTGTGAAAAATCAAAATAAAAGAAGCTTACATTATTAATATTTTGCAATCACCTTATTTTAACCAATAGGTAAACCACAGGCAAGCCGTTTTTCACTTCGATTTGGTAAGTGAAACACGCAAGCTAATGTGTTTAATGCACATACTACCCCGGCATACTACCCAACTAATTTTGAAGACATAGATTAAATAATTGCTCCCAATCTATCTTCTAAATCGATAGAATGAACTGCAACGCTTTTGGTCTTGTATTCTCTAAAATGGAAAGCAAGAGTTAAGTTGGACCCTGCTGATTCAACTCTGTATAATTTGCCAGACGCCTTGAGATTAACAGCGTTGACCTCTAAGATATTTACAAGCTGAAGATAGATACAACTACACCTAGTTTTTTGGAAGAAAAAAAGGCAGGGAAGACCAACAGAGGAGCTTCACCAGCAGTCACAGCTAAAAATAAGACATTTCCACTTGAAAATCGGCTAGGAACCAGGAGCTTAAGAAAAGTGTTGGACTACCTCGTGCATCTATTCCTTTTTTTTCTACAGGCCTGCAGTTTTGCTACATCATATTTTTCATTGTCCTAACATATTAATATTGCACCATATCCCTCAACTTATGGATCTCAATCTACTTACCATTATTGATTTCTGATTCCTAATTTCTGCTGTTGGCTCACTACATACTGGGTCAATAGCTTTGGCTAAAAACAAAAGAAATTAAAGTTTCTTATCTCAGCCACTGGCAACCAGTGAAACTGTCTCAGTACGGGCGTTATGTTATCATGCTTGGTAGTTCCCTTGAGGAGACGTGCAGCACTGTTCTGAACAAACTGTAGTCTCAGAGTCTGATTCTTGAAAAGCCTGGATAAAACTGAATTACCATAATCTAGCTTTGAAGTAATAAATGCATGAATTAAGGGTCTTGCAGTGCTGAAAAGATATAAATTTCCTTATTTTGGCTACGTTGTTTAGATACTAAAATGCACATTTGCAAATAGAAGCAATCTGTTTATCCATAGACACCAAATTGTCAAACCAGACACCAATATTTCTTGCTGATGTTGATGCAGTGATATGATCAGTTCCAGCATAAATAGAATTGAGTGTTGGCGTCAGCCGATGACAAGCATTGAGAACCAACAGTTCAGTTTTATTGCCATTCAATTTCAACTTGTTTATCATCATCCATTGTTCAATATCCTTAATGCCCAGTTCAACTCAAGATCTGAAATGCTGGATCCACACCTGTTTCAATTTCCACGCACCCGTTTAATGGAAATCAATTAGATTTTTCAAAATGAATATATTTTAATCATAGAAAAACTTTTCAAGTTGAAATCTGGAAAACAGTTTCAACAGTCACTAAATATCCTGTTTGAATGACTCAAAAACCCAGAGACTTTAAGGAGTTAAAGTTTCCAAAAACTTTCCCGAGGAGCGGACTGGACCCCCATAAGAGCTTGCGCTTTCGGTGCTTGTTTTAAAGGAAATCGGTGAGTGTTTATTTTAGATCCGTGCCTGATGTTAGCCGGTAAAATGATGGATGAATTTACAACAAAAGACAAGCAGGTGGGCTCACATGAGTATAATACAGTACAACAAGGCTATAGTGCACACATTAACATTAACATTAAC
>BOPM01000518.1:266039-319253 GCA_022179025.1 Porites australiensis | reverse complement strand
TTTTTTTTTTACTGCTATCATATTGATCAACTGGTCAATAAAAAGATGTAGCTCGCAACAGTTTAACAAAATTTTAGAGCTTTAACAGTGAACAAAATACCGCAAGGGTTAGTGTTAGCTTCATTTACGTGATGTTGGCGTCTTAAGTGAGCATCAGAACAAAGACCAAGAACTAAACGAATATATTTATTTTAAAAAAATAAGAGAATGTTCTGTTTATTCTGATCTACTTTGCATCCGTTTCTTCCAGGATCAAATAAAGAGGAAGTTTTAAAGTGGCGCGTACATGACGGCCTCCTGCAGGAATGATATTGGACCAGGACAAACGGTTTTTCTCTTGCTACAAACAATTTTTAATGAGCTTGAAAATTAAAAAAAAATAGGCCACTAAAGGTGGTAAAACTAAGCTGGAAATTAGAACTAATGTGCTCTTTTGGTTTCAGTAAAGTATAAAAAAGAAGCCGGAAGCAGTGTACAATTTCATTATGGGTTATTTCTACTCAGTATTTATTTGCTCCTATTAAAAGGGACCACGATTCTTGTTCAAAGTTAACAAAACAGCGTTTTTGACTGATGACCCTCGAATGTCGATCCTGTCTTGTAAAAAAATATAGGCGCGCCTTTGATTATGCACATCGTGTTCTAAGCACAATATCTTAGGAGACCCACAACAACATACATGTACTATAGTAAAGGGGTACGTCAATGTGATACACATTATCCACGGAAACCCAGGACAGCTACTTCGAAAGGAGAGAATATCCAAGAAGAACGGGAGATTCACTCTACCATTTTCCTTATCTTTCATCTCTTATCTTTAAACTATGTTTAGAATTATTTTTAGAATTATCTTCTACCATCATCTAAGCTTCTATATTGGCCCTTTTTTAAACTCCTCACGTCACCAAGACAACCATGAGAGTGGAGTTCTTAGAAAACGTCGATTTGCATGCGCAAGCTTCTCCGTAGTTTCGTTCGTGTTTCGAGCGTCGTTCTTCAAAATGCGGGCCTGTTTATATAGCAGTTAACGAAAAGTACAAGAAACAGCTTTACATCAAATAAAACTGAAATTTACTGATTCGAGGAGAAAATCACCCGCTTACGAAGTCAACTTGATAAGGTATATTGTTTAGTATATTAAAATGATCTAAACTTAATGCTTTTAAGGAAGTTCCACGGTCAAAAGAAACAAGTTTCTCACTGACAAAATCACGACTGCGAAAGATTCAAATATTCTCCCTGTACACCACAGGACACCTAATGGGAAAGCTGGGTGGCGTCTTTGAAGTTTTAACCTAACTTCAATCCGTTTCATAAATCTTCTCACCTGTTGCTCATTAGCGCCCCTTCAGTGCTTAACGACAAAATATTTGAGTCGGTTACATGACCTGTTGGCAAGCGCTGAAATTTTCAGAAGTGGTTAAGAAAAATAAAACGGCAGACAGACAGACAGACAGACAAAGAACAAGTGTAAAACTGTGAAATTGTTTTGACTCTGCGGCTGACGAATAGGCTGCAACAGGGTCGAAAAAGTTCAAAGTAGCGATTGAAGTTGTTTCCCTTAACCGTTCAATCCCTAAGATCAACATTTGAATTCTCATTTGTTGCCCCTATTCATGTCTTACAGAAGTAGTGGGGAGAAGTTGATAAAATATCAAGCAAATGCATCTTCAACCAGTATGGGTGAATGCGATGTATTTTTTGCTTGTTTCAGTCTCCGTTGCCGTTCATGTTTTTCTTCTTCACATAGGAAGTGATGACGAAGGCAAAAATGTTAATTTTCCAATTTGCCTGTGTCATCAAGTTGTCTTTATGTATCGCATATCGAGGGACTTTGTAACAGTGAAAGTCTTGTAAATAGATTATCCGATGATAGTTCCTGACGGGGGAGTAAATCAGCCAATCAGAGACTGTATATGATCGGCGGGGAATCCCCTAATAAAAAATGATGGTACAAGGCAGTCTTTTTAGGTTGTTCAACATTTACATGGGCAAACCGGTCGGTTCACGGTTTGGCAAATGGAAAGCAAAACTCGGTATCTGAAAATTTCATTGCGGAATCGCGTTTATCATTTGCACAAATTTATATCATTTACCGACAACTGCCGCGAAAACAAAACAAAGTTTTTTTTACCATAACTGAGTGAATACTCGCGGGCTGATTTGTCAAGAGCTACGGTCTATGAGAGAATAGACCATGGAAATGACGTAACATGTCACGCAGTGCCGGTTATTTTGTTTTTGGTTTTTCGTAAAAAAATAAATGTTATTGTAAAAAACAAATCGACCACAATTTTTCATGGTCTACACTCCATAGAAATGACGCCATAAAATGTTCAAAACTTTGCAGCGAAACCACTCGTCCGCGGCTCGTGGTTCCACCCGAGTTTTGAACATTTTATGACGTCATTTCTATGTAGTGTAGACCATAGAAAACTGTGGTCGATTTGTTAAACATTCAATAAACTGACGGAAATTTATTAGAGTTGAAACTGTGCGAGCTACATCAATCGCTTACTGGGTCAAACCGATAATTTTGTGGGTGCTTTCCGACTGGTTGAATATAAAGTTGTTTAGCACGTTAGGCCGCGCAAGATCCAGAGATTTTCCCTGCACACACAAGGACACCTGTAAACAGTGGAACAGTTTTTTCCAATTTACCTAACTTCATTCCGTATTAATGTTGTGACGTGCTGCCCTTCGCGCCCTTAGATGCTCAAAGGCATTTCAGGCAATTGGCAAGTCTCCAAATTTACAGAAAATGGCCTTGACGTGGCCAAGCTGAAGTTTAGAACTGATCATAGACATTAAGGGCCTGTTTACATGAAGGTGGGGGACCCCAGGTAACCCGCCTGTCCATATAATCTCTCATTTTAATTTGATCACGTTTACATGATAGGTGGGGTGACCCGCCACATGTTACCTCACCTATCTGGGGTCCCCAAACCTCCGTGTAAACAGGCCCTAAAAAGACACATACAGTGCTTCAGTAAGGAATTATACAGGACTGAACTCATCAATAACCATCAATTTAAGTTTGCTTCAACATTTTTTTTGTACATTCAGGGACGTCTAAATATTTCATTTTAATGATTTAATAAAATGCAATGCCTTGTTTTTAGAGTGAAGCTGATATTGACCGAATGGAAAAGAAAAATACGTTTGTTAGTAAAAATGCGCCATTCGTAATTTAACAGTGTTATTGCTTGGGTTAATATTACCATGGTTTAATCACTGAGGTATGAAACATAAAACCAACAGCCCGTAAGGGTCAACCGAATCTGAAATTATCCTAACACTTGCTCAAGATAAAGTTCTAGATTGTTCATCATTTGCTGCATAACAAATGAGCTGGCGTTTTACTGTGCGACTACCGTAACCGGGGCCACTTAGACAAAGTTGACCAATCGGATTATAGGAAAATAACAATACATTCCAAGAAAGTTGGTTGTTGGCCAACTTGCTGCTCGAAAAAAGAAAAAACAATAAGTTACTCGAAGCACGCCAAATTTAATATTGACAGCAAACGTTTTTAGGGAAAGCAAAATGTTTCACCAGACAATGTTTTTCTATTCGAAACTTTGCATACAACACCCAGGATTCACATTCCTTTGACACAAGCAGTTATTTTGTAATCTACCAGCAATTTCTTCGTTCCTATTGCCGCGCTTTGCAGTTAAATGCGTCATTTACTCTAACTTTCTTTCTTCCTTGGTTGAATTTCGATTGATGTTGTTTATTTCGTTTCGTGGTAATTATGATTGACAACTAACTTTCTCGGAATGTATTGTTATTTTCCTGTAATCCGATTGGTCAACTTTGTCTAGGTGACCCCGGTTAAAGTAGTCGCACTGTATTATGTGCAGTGAGGCCAGCCTAATCACATTTCAGTGTGGTTGTATGATAGACAACAAAGCAGACTGAACGTTTCCCGACTTAGCTGTCGCCTTTATGGCCTTTGTCTTCATTTTTGCTTTGGCCTGTATACTGTTGGAAAGAAGAAACTGTAATACTTCAGCAGCAAAAACGCCAAAGAGGAGGCCAAAAAGACGCAAAACAGTGACCAGAAGGCATTGCGAAGATCATCACGGCTTTACTGGTCGGCGAGGGCCCGAAGAACACAGCGACGACGAAAGTTACAACCCGCGTGGAAAAATAACCAGGTAAGACTGCCAAATTCATTTAATGGTTATAATCACCCTTCCCTTTCGCATTAATATCATATCGACAAACTAATCGAACGACTGTTTAAGGTCAACAACAGAGACACTTCAGATCAACACCTACAAATTTAAAGTTTGTTTGATTTCACGTGGACTTTTGACTAAGTGAAGAATTGAAAAAAAAAAGAAGAAGAAGAAGAAGAAGACGAGGGACAAAAGCGTTGAAAAGTCCTGACGTGGAGGTTTTTTTTTTCTTTTTTTGAGAATCATGTGAACAGAGGATTCATGTAACCATGCGTATTTCAAGATAGAAACAAAGAGGAACAATTGAAATTGAACAATCTAACTAGACTCTAACTGAAGTTAGACGCAATAGTAAAGTTTACGTACAGTCTAACTAGAACCCCTGTTACCACTACTTGCCAAATACTTGACTCAGAGAATACATTCATGATAAATATACTTGTAAAGGGAAATTGTAAGGGCTACTTGCACTTTTATTCTAGTAGACGGACAGCAGAATTGCCACATTCTACTCAACATATTACGACTTGCGCCGAATTGGAAAATCATGATAATTATGTCCTCAATTGCTCATTTCGTAGCCTGCCCATTTTCTGATTGGTTGTCAATGACATCACAGAATCCGGAAATATCCGGGGACTCCCCGAGATATTGAGCCCAAATCGAAATAATTATTAAATATTTCCTTCTATTTAATGCAACACACGCCACTTTGGAGGTCTGAAATTTCGGATACTGGGGATAAAGAAGGCACTGACAAAAATAGGAACTTTGAGAATTTGGTACACAAGTTCAAAGCTTCACCGGGTCATCCGATCCGGGAGCTTCGATAACGAAGACCAACTCATTGAGGAGTTTATACTCTTCCTTTTGTCATGCTGATATCAGCAGTTAACAACCCCCTGAGATTTATCAATAACCGCAAAGTTCATCTTCGAACTTTTTTTCGCAAGGTTTGAGAATTAGTAAATCATGAATAGGAAAAGGCTGAAATATGATGTTTTAAGGTTAGAAGCACGAGGCCTTAGCACTCTAGCAAAGTATTATTATTGGGAAAGATCTCTACATTTATTCTTGTAGGATCATGTGAAGAGACATATATGGCCATGTAGCTGTTTAAGAATCATTACTGGCTATACCGAAGAAAGACATCACTCAAGAATTTTATAGGACTGAGCCTGAACGATTTAAAGTACCTGTTAGCTACAAAAGGCTATTCTAGAAAATCTAACTGCTTCACTAAAGCGATTTAATAACCTCTGCATATATCATGAAATTGATTCACGTTTACCATAACTGTAACACCTAAATTTAGACTGACAAAAAATTAAAAATAAATAAATCAGTTAGTGAATAAATTCATGATAAACATATTTGTGCTCAGGAAACTTGTAAGAGCCGCTATGCTACTTTTATTTTAGTCGAAAGCCAGCAAACTCGCCATATTCTACGCCACTATGCTACATCGCGTCTTATCAAATAATCCTGGTAACACATGAGTCATTCATTAGTAAGCCCTTCGTTGCATAAATTCCATGCGTTCCATGACCTAAAACCCGCAGAGGCCAGCAACGAAAAACATCTTTCTACATGCTCAATATTAATTCCCATGCAGCAGGAGCGACCGATTGGTTCAGTGATATGATTGGTCAGAATTCTTTTGGCCACTCATTTGCATTGAGTTGACTTCATATAAGAAACTTCTTCAGCAATATCTGTGGTAACTAAATCAGTTTGCGAAACTCGAGAAAAAAATAAGAGGCCTGCATGGCGTTTTCTGAGGCAGAGTTCGTCTTTTTGGCATTAATCTTCATTTATGCTTTGGGCTTCTTGATGCCATTGCTGGGAAAGAGAAACAATACCTCAACAGTAAAGAAAACAAAAAAGAAGAGAAAGGGGCGTAAAAGAGCGACACGCAGACGCTGTGAAGACCATCTGTACAGGACTCGACGAGGACCTGACGAGAATGACGACGGAGAACCTTATAATCCTCGTGGCACAATACTCTGGTGAGACTTTTTAATGTTGCCGCTGTTAATTCACCATTTCTTGAAGTAATGACAATTTATACTCTTCCCTTTTGCCATGCTGGTATCAGCATGCCAGTTAACAACCCCCGGAGATGTATTAATAACCGCAAAGTTTATCTTTGGACTTTTTTTCCCAAGCTTTGAGAATTAGTAAGTAATAGAAAAAATCCGAAAGACGATGTTTTAAGGCTACTAAGCACACTAGCAAAGCATTATTGTTGACACATATCTCCAAATTTTATTCTTCTAGGATCATGTGAAGAGAAATAAATGGCCACGTAGCTGTTTACGAACGATTACTGGTTACATAGACGGAAGAAATCACTCAAGAATTTTATAGGACTGAGCCTGAACGATTTATTGTTAGAAAATCTAACTGCTTCATTTATAACGATTTAGTAACCTCTGCATATAGAATGGAAACTGCGTCACGTTTACCATAACTGTAAAACTAAGTGAATCCCAGTAAATTATTTTGCTACACTTCTCTCGTGGCAGGTGTACATACTTTGTCAACTTTGTTTGCTCATGCATATCAGTCTGGCGAGAGAAAAAATGCGCTCAATTTACCAAGAATTTGTTTTATTGATTAACTTATCCGGCGGATGGGGTTACTCAGCTTTTAAACAACAAGAGCCTGGTGTTTCCATCACCACTTCCGTATTGAAGTGGGCTGTTGTCATACAGTGTGTTTATGCCTAAGTCGGCCTACTAAATACAAAATTGAGTTAATAATCTTAATGCCCTATTCACACTTTCCAGTTTAGACTCATATTTGGTAGCCTGTGTACAGCTGCTCCCTGGTGCATAACTTCTGCATAAACATGGTCGAATGCAATAATGATCAGACCCGAAGTTAAATGTCACATCACCTTAACATCTTGGTCCGTACAAGGAAGTAACTACATTCAAATTCTTGCAATTAGCAAACCAACCTGCATCAGTTGAGGCTTCAGGCATTATTTGCTTGACGAAAACGGTGCGGAAAAACTGCTTAAACTGAACGGTTTTGGTCAGAAGCGAAAGTGACTGTAAAGCCTTTCCAAGAGTTGGCAAGGATCGCTTACAGTAAACAATGTAACAGCAGTTCGAACTTTAAAGTCTTCTTCTGAACAAAAAAATGCTTTGAGAGAATTCCTTCAAGGACAGAATTTGCTTGTAAATTTGTCGACTGGTTTTCCAGCTTCTTCCAATCGCTGCAGATCCTCTGCCCCGTATTCTGCAATCTAGCCGACAGCGTCAAAACAAATCAGGAAATCATGATGTTCACGGCCAAAATAAAACTACACACATGTAGCTATTCAGGTCCAGGCTTTTCGGAGAAAACCAAGGAAACTGAGGTTATTTAGCCGCAATAAAAAAGCTTGAGGCTTAAACAAAGGTAAAAGAAAATCAATTAATGGTAAAACTCCTGCTGTGATTAAATCCTGTCAAAAAGCATTTGCCGAAACATAAACAACAGGAACTAATTATTCAATATGCATGGAACAGACCAGCATCATAACCTCTAAATGTGAGACTCAAAGAGGCAAAAAAAATTTGCTCAGTGTAAAATACTCCGTGCACTGCATAAACTACGCAAAAAGAGAGCAAGAAAAACCTCTGTTGTTCAAGCTGACTCTAAGGTCACGTCTCACACTATCACGAGCTCAATCTCTCTTGTCACGAGCTATTAGTTGTGCTTGGCTTTTCAACACTTAATTCAAATCGGACTAATCACAAACTGCGTAAGAAACTAGCCAACCAAAAATGCCGACATATGTCCTTGCGACTCTGCGGGATTCGAACACGATATTGTGCTAGATTGTTTTCACATGACGTCACGGCGGCCATATTGGTGCCCCAAAACAATGAAACGGCGGCCATATTGGTGTCCCAAACCAATCCTCTGGGAGTTAGACTCCTTTCTTATGCAAACGCTTTCTTTTGTTCCAATAAATTTGCATAAATGCTAGCCACACGCTTTCTTTTGTTCCAATAAATTTGCATAAATACTGGCCACGTGAGTGCAGGCAACGCATGACGGGCGCTTTGTGATCCAAGCGGAGCGAACGCGATTGTTTAGAATAACCCAAGGTCGCTGGTCACTGATATGATTGGTCAGTATTTTTATTTTTTGAGTCGACACGTCCACCGTAAAAAAGCACATATAGCCATGCAAGAGAGTCATTCGCTTCATTGACAAAGTTGAACGCGATAAGTGCATCACTTTGCGTGACTGGATAACAAAATAAGAGGACCGAATGGCGTTTTCTGAGACAGAGTTGGTCTTTTTGGCCTTAATCCTCATTTTTACTTTGGTCTTCTTGTTGCTGGGAAGAAGAAACAATACCTCAACAGCGAAAAACACAAAAAAGAAGAAAAAGGAGAGTAAAAGAGCGAAACGCCAGAGGCACTGCCAAGACCATCAGTACAGGACTCGACGAGGACCTGACGAAAACGACGACGACGAACCCTACAATCCTCGTGGCACAATACTCCGGTAAGACTTTCTAATGTTGCTGCAGTTAATTCATCATTTCTTGAAGTATGACGATTGATACCTTCCATTTGAGATTTATTAATACCACAAATTAAATATATTTTGCACGACTTCTCGCAAGTTTTGAGACTTCAAGGATCAAGAAGACTTACAAAACTAGCAAAGCATTATTATTAAGAAATATCTCTACATTCTATTTTTCTAGAATCATGTGAAGAGAGATTTTTGGCCATGCAGCTGTTCACAAAAGATTATTGACTTAACGACGGAAGACCAACCATACAGGAATGTTTAGAACTAAGCCGGAATTAGCATTTTTGAATAAATTAGTGACGTTATTTTTGTTGAGTTAGTGACGTAGTTATTTGACTTCTAATACACATTATAAAACTCTTACGACAACTGAATCAGTTCACAATCGGTTGATTCTATCTCTTTCTGTAATAAAGATGTTGACTTCAAATACACATTAAATTCTCACCACGAATAAAACCGCAGAAGTAGACAAATTTAGAAAATCTAACTACTACATAACAATGACATAATGATATACAATGCTATCGTTGCGGCTAACTTGTCGCTGCCTCTGAAACTTTCAGAGAACGCTCATTGCCGGGTTGCCAATGACTGGGTCGAAAATCTATTCGTTACGCATGGGAAGCCGCAGATGCTGAATTGATTTGCCGGTTGACTATTGACTGTTTATCGTTTACCTTTTTTGGACGTTCCCGTTAAAGTCGCAGTCGTTGTTTCGTAGGGTACCTGGCCTGTTCCAGGCTATAGAGTCCCTTTCCGCTCCATTGGACGGTTGAGGTTGGATTGTGGAGAATTAAAAAGAAAAACGCAGCCGCTGAACTTATGAACAAATTAATATTATCCTTTTGATAGGAAATGTAAGTTATCCAGTTTAGCGTATGCCAGCTGAATCTCAACATCAGTATTCAGTTTACGACTTTGCAACAAATTCGGAAATGTTAGTGTCTTTAATTCGTGATTTTGCTCCGATTTCGCCAGTTCACACCTAATTTGATTTCTTAGTCCTTTATATATAAGTGAGTTAATTATCTTCAAATAAATGCTTAATTCCTACGCGGCGCGTAATTGCTTATTGGTATTGTATCAGTGTACGAAGAACGCATAAGTTCACATTCAACTGGATTTGTTTGGTTCCTAATATTTGCCCGCGGAAGGATTGGAATGGATTTCTTGGATGGACTATTTCTTTTTCCGTCCGGACTCATGCAAATGACTTTAAAGGAGCTACTTCACGTACTGCGCATGCTCGGATTCTGACGATCATCTTGAAAAAGTTGGCCCAACCTTTTCAAGTCTGTCGAGCGGCCCGGTATTCCAAGTTCATCTTAATATATCTGAGACATCCTTGAGCAGTTTGCCCGGCTATGTATTCGTAACCAATGTATAGCCCTTCTACTAGGTTTCTGTGTGGTTTTCATTTCTAATCGGCTTATTTGAGTTCATTTTTCGGAGCTTGAAAAATGTCCTCTCATGGCGGTCGACGATCAGGAAGCGGCCGGAAGAAAATATTTAACAGCAAAGCAACGAAGCTTCAGACTTGGCAGAAAACCCACAAAAGAGTTTGGTTAGATGGAACAATTTACTCGTCTTGGGTTTCTGCGAGGATCAAGTGCGGATACTCGTCAGATTCTATGTTTGCTGCCCATCTTCTATCGCTCGAGAGAAGAAGAAGGTAAAGACCAGTAAATTCTGTTGAATCTGTCATTTGCCAGCGTTCTTTGGAAAGAATGGCGTTTTCAGAGGAAGAGTTGGCCTTTTTGGCCTTAATCTTCATTTTTGCTTTGGTCATCTGGATGCTGGGAAGAAATGGCAATACCTCAACAGCAAAGAAAACAAAAAAAAAAGAGAAAGGGACAGGCAAAGGGAAGCTAAGTAAACAAGTACGTAAGGAGGCAGATGGCGAATGTTTTTATTGGCATTTCTAAAATGTGCCGGTTTTTAAACATGCAATTAAAATTGCATGTTTAATACTAGAATTTGCTTTGTTCCTTTATAAATGAGTTGACTTTAAACAAACTTATTTTATTATTCACAATTACCGACTCGAACCGTAAAATATATATTATAAACAACTGCAAAACATTCTCGTTACTGTTCAGCCGGAGTCAGCAAAGTTGGCTTAGAGCGGAGCACTAACGCAGAAACTCTTGTGCATAACTGTTCGTTGTAGCTCCGACGTGATTTTTACTTTGGGCTACTCGTAAGAGTAAACTCTAGATATCGCGTGATCACTCTACATATGACGCATTCTGATTGGTGGAGTCTCGTGACGCACACCGCCTGTTGCGTGATAAGAGTACTTCTCGGCTGGAAATCTGGAAATACTGAATTATTTAGCTGCAATTTTCAAAACCAGTAGCCCGTAACAATTGTGGGAGATCTTAAACATATAAACCGGAAGTACGTCAGTTACAGTTATAGTCGACGTTGATGCAAAGTAGGCCCACTTTCTGTGTGAGTTAACGAGTGACCAAGGTCTACTCTATCAAAAACAAGAAACAACAGACTGAATGTTTTCTGACTGCTTGGCGTTGGCCTTCATGGCCTTGGTGTTCATTTTTGCCTTGACCTGCTTAATGTTGGAAAGAAGAAATTGTAATACTTCAGCAGCAAAAACGCCCAAGAGGAAGCCAGGAAAGAGAAAAAGAGTGACCAGAAGCCATTGCGAAGATCATCAATTTACTGCTCGGCGAGGGCCCGACGAACACAGTGACGACGAAAGTTACAACCCGCGTGGAAAAATAATCAGGTAAGACTGCCAAATTCGTTTAATGGTTATAATCCCCCTTCCCTTACGTATTACTGCCATATCGATCAACTAATCGAACGGCTGACGGAGGAAAATTAAAAGCTATTTACGGTCAATAACAAAGAGACTTCAGGTTAACACCTACAGATGTAAAGTTAACTTGATTTCACGTGGTTTTTTCGACTAAGCGAAAAATTGAAAATAATAGACGAAAAAAAAAGTCCTGAGCAGATGTAGATTTTCTTTTTCCTTTTTTTTAGGATCATGTGAACAGAGGATTCACGTGGCCATGCGCATTTACAAGATACACAGAGGAAACACTGTAACTGAAGTTAGATGCAATAGCCAAGTTTACAAAATCTAAATAGAATAATGCTGTTTCCCCATGAGCAACAAACTGTGCAACCTCAAAGCACAATTAGAAGGTCCCAAAGTACGTTTCGTCAACAGAAACTACCGCAAATTAACAAGACAATCGTCAATAGAATAAGTCACAGGTCATTATTGTTACAGAATGCATAACAAGATAAAAACATAATTATATTAAACAAATAAAAATCATGATGATGATATTAATGCAATTCCGCGAAGCGTTAAGTTAATTTGTAACGCACATGCATAAACAGATACTGATAGCGATTATTTTATTAGAAAACCCAGTACAACATAAATGCGCGAACAGCCTTGACTGACAATGGAATATCCATCTCACAGGAAAAATTCTAGGAGACCAAGGACAACATGAATGCATGATCAGTCTTGACAGAGAATTATTAATTTGCCCAGAGAAATGCCTATAAGGAAATTTCGTGGGCAAAAGTAAACGTTTCCTCACTTACAGTCACGCCCGCGAAAGATTCCGATGTTCTCAGTGTTCTGAGGAAAGTTGGGTTGCCTTTCTTCAATTTTACCTGTCTTCAGTCCGTTTTATCAGTTTATTTTGATTCACTTGTCATGCAATATGTATGCTAAAGACAGTGATTGTTTTCCAAAAACGGATTTGTTGGAAATTTTCAGTACTTCTGATCTCTAGCGATTAAAAGGTAAAAAAAAAACATATTCAGAGAGATACGTATTTTGTAATTTCTTTCGTTCTTTTTACTGTCCTGTTCAAACCTGTCAGCCTGTTAGTGATACGAACGAGAAAAAATAATTCCGCGTTATATCCTAACGTGTTTACCATAACCCAAGAGTGCAATTTTTATACAGTTTTTTCACCCTCAAACTCCGGAAGTTTTTCTCCTTAACATAAAAAGTGATAGAGAAGACTAAATGGAATTTCTCTAAACTATAAGATAAATCGATTTGCGCGTGTAAGCTTCCGTGCATTTTATTTTGTACTTTTCAATTCGAGCGGTTTTGTGAACTTCTTATGTGATGGCACCCCCTCGACGTGTCTATAAATAAACCAATCACAGACCACACGTTATTGGCGGGGAATCCCCTTATCAAAAATTCAGGGCAGAGAAAGAGGTCGTCTACAATCTTGCTAAAATAACACCCATTTGACGAAACTAATTTTAACATCATATTTCTTCGTAGTTTATCCCAAATTTGTTTATAGCGGTTCAGAAAAAAAAGACACAAACAAAAAACAAAATGGGGCTTTGATTGAAATAAAACTTAACTTCATTCGAGTAGGTAAGTCGAGGTAGGCCACAAATTTACTGAGTCACTCGGTAATTTTTGGAAATTTCAGTACACGGCCAACTGGTGAAAATAAACGCTTTTAAGCAAATTGTTTTCAAAGCAAACGGGTTTTCGCTGACAAAAACACGACGCGAAAGATTCTTGCGCCACGCCTAAATCACACTTTCCTACACCTTAGGGCAGCAGTAGGACGAAAAAATAACAAAAAAAAACACGTAAAATCTACAATCAATTGCATTATACAGGGCTCAAAATAACGGCCGGCCAATGGACATTGTCCCCCCTGATCGTGGGCTTGACCGGTCAAACTCTCGTCTTGCCGGTCATTTTTGGATGCGAACATTTTATAATATTTTACATATAGTTGTCGCTTAATACTCTATAACGCTGCAATGATTTCTTTTTTCTTTGGCTTTTTTTGCTGCTTTGCACTAAACTCTTTAAAGAAAAAGAACGCTGCAATAAATTTCATGTCGTAATGAAACGCAACAAAGCGAAACAACAACCAACTGAGTTGTAGAGTAACCCAACGATGCAGCAGGTCGCTACTGTACGTTCTGCTTTGCTGTGATCAGTAATGTGACCTTCTTTGGGAAAACATACACTAACGATAATCTGTTATTTCTTAGAAAACTAAAGGTAGCTAACAATTTTTGTCCATCAAACGTTTCACATCTATTTGTAAGAGGATTGTGAAAATCTCCTTCGACGGAATTCGGGCTAATCGATTGCTCGTCCCGTACTGTTTCTCCGGGAAGAATTTTAGCGCAGTGTCGAACATGAATCTCGTTTGCGGACTCGATTCCAGAATTGTCTGATAAAAACTAAGTTAATCAAGAACGAACGTCGCCTATCTCGACGCTTAAAATCCTCCTTCTCAGCTTTATCCAAATTTCGCGATGGTGTTGCGCGACGACCCAAACGAAAGCTCTGCTGTATATTTATTGACTTCTGATGGCAAATACGCTGTTTGTGGAACAAATTTCTCCCCAAATCAACTTCTTCGCCGGAAATATTTAGCGATGTTTCTTCTTTGTGGAGGAGACTTTCGAAAACGAAAAGGATCAAGTTTCACCGATATATGCAGATTCAGGACGAACCTTGGAGACTTCAGACACCGTCGTACGATGATACTCTAAGTATGTATAAATGGACATGAAAACGGGCGAAAATCGCGGACAGGAACTCAACAACTTGTGAATGAATTTTTCACCAACTTGCCGCCAAAAACCTGAACGTCAATGCAGTACAACGATCTATTGCCAGCGTAATTTGATATTCCATAGGCAAAAAAAAATTATAGTATTCGTTTATTTGACCGGCTAAAATCGGGGTTTGTCTGGGCTAAAAAATATTTGGCCAGTCATCATGACCGGCGACCTGCTGTCCGTTATTTTGAGCCTTGCTGCAACCTGCAGCTGAATCCTAAAGGTCATAAATAATTCCTCTGCGACATGTGCCATGTTATGATTTAAGTCATTCGCCATGCAAGTGACTTCACTCCATAAAAGACGTTTCGTGATAAGTGAAGAGGTCTGAGATGATGGCGTTTTCTGAGGCAGAGTTGATCTTTTTGGCCTTCATCTTCATTTTTACTTTGGTCTTCTTGTTGCTGGGAAGAAGGAACAATACCTCAACAGCAAAAAACACAAAAAAGAACAAAATGGGGCGCAAAAGAGCGACACGACAAAGGCCCTGCCAAGACCATCAGCACAGGACTCGACGAGGACCAGACGAAAACGACGACGACGAACCGTACAATCCTCGTGGCACAATACTCTGGTGAGTCTTCGTAATTCTACTGTAGTAAATTCACCTTGAAGTAATGACAATTGATAACCTTCCCTTTGCCATGATACCATATCGAAAACTGTCCACACAGAGCGTAACTCAAACAGGCCGTAGAAAAATTCAACCGTTAACAACACTGAGATTTATCAATACCCACGACGTTTACCTTTACACAAGATTTCTTGCAAGTTTTAAGACTTAGTAAATATTAGTAAAGGGCCGAAAGATTATGTTTTAGGGATAGAATCAAGAAGACTTACAACACTAGCAAAGCATTATTATTGAGAAATACCTCTGCATGTATATTGTTTTAGAGTCATGTGAAAAGAGATTTTTGGCCATATAGCTGTTTACAAAAGATTGCTGACTGGATTGACGGAAAGCGGACATCACCCAGGAATTTTATAGGACCGAGCCTGAACAATTTAAAAGTACATGTAGCTACAAAAGGGTATTTCAGAAAATCTATAACTGCTGCACTATAACGATTTAATAACCTTTGTGTAATGGAAATTGCTTCAAGTTTACCATAACTGTAAAACTGAAATTTAGGTTGAGGAAAAATTTTAAAAAATACTCCAGTTAGTGAATAAATTCATGATAAACATACTTGTGCTCATGGAACTTGTAAGCGCCGCTATGCTACTTTTATTTAGTCGAAGGCCGGCACAAACGCCATAATCTACTCAACCTATTACGACTTGTACCAAATTCAAAAATGGTATATATTTATTCAACCATGATTTTTCTTATTCCCACCCGCCTAAGGAAACAGACGTTGTTTTCTTTCTCTTTGAGATCAATACTGGAAATGCGAATTTCATCTTTTGCGCTTCCAGATCAGAGCCGTATGAAACGCGAATACAAAATAAGCGAACGTTCAACTTCAATTTTGATTTGTGTCTGTAGTATGAACCTCTGCATGACTTGTTGGAAAAGTTTTTCTTTACTACTATTCCGTTTTGTTATCACTGCTTTCTCGTAAATGAATCCCAGTAACTTAGTTTGTTACCCTTCGCTCCAGGCCACCTGTTAAATCCTCTAGAAAATCAAATACATACCCCTTATAAGGCTTTTCTCGTAGCCTCCGGGTTTCCGACATCTATACAGTAAGACTTTTTATAGGGCGCATAGTGGAAATTACAAAAAAAAAATGCCGGACCGTACCATCCGAGAAAAAAAGGTGCGAATTTGTGCTTTTCGCATTTTTCATGCAAACTGCCAGCACGAGTAGGTGAGAAATTTATGCTTTGGAGCTTAAATCCATTTGTCAAGGAACATTGAGCCAAAACGATTGCTTTTCGCTTTTCAGAGCAAGCGTGTTGGAATTTATAACTACATCTCAGGCCATTATAGGTGCCTCACATATAACACAGCTGTATAGACTGATGAAGAATTACAAAGAAAAACACAGCAGTTGAACTCATTAATAAATTAATATTATCCTTTTGATAGGAAATGTAAGTTATCCAGTTTAGCGTATGCCAGCTGAATCTCAACATCAGTATTCAGTTTACGACTTTGCAACAAATTGGGAAACGATTATGTCTTTAATTCCTTTTTTTTTTTTTTTTTTCGATTTCGCAAGTTCACACCTAATTTTATTTCTTAGTCCTTTATATAAGTGAGTTAATTATCTTCAAATAAAAATGTTGAATTCATACGAGGCGCGTAATTGCTTATTGGCACTGAATCAGTTTACGAAGACTGAACGCATAAGTTCACATTCAGTTGGATTTGTTTGGTTCCTTATTTGGCAAAAATCATTGAGGAATACATGTAACTAGGAAGGAAGTGCGGGCGACAACGATCGAAGTTCTAAACGCTTTTGCTCCAGGGCTGTGAATATTTCTATTTCCGTCCGGACTCATGCAAATGAGTTGACTTAAAATAAAAAAAAGTTTGCGTAATGGGAGAACAAAATACGAGGAATGAATGGCGTTTTCTAAGGTATAGTTGGTCTTTTTGGCATTTATATTCATTTTTGCTTTGGTCTTCTTGATGCTGGGAAGAAAAAGCAATACCTCAACAGCACAGAAAACAAAAAAGAAGAGAAAGAAACGCAAAGGTATTATAACGCGTGAACAGAAGCTAAGTAAACAAGTAACGAGCGGGCAGATGGCGAATGTTTTCATAGCCAGTGTTGGCCTTGGCATTTCTTATTTTAATACTAGATTTTGTGTTGTTCCTTTATAAGTGAATTGACTTATTTATTCATAGAAAATACGAAAGACTAACACAGACTGAATTACCGACTTCAACCGTAAAATATATGAACAACTACGACACAGTCTTTATCTTTTACGCATTATCTTTTCAGACGGGATCAGCAAAGTTGGCTTAGAACGGAGCATTAACGCAGAAATGTTGTGCATTACTGTTGTAGCTCCTCTATGTCTCTAGTACACGTATCTTCATTTTTACTTTGCGCTACACTAAAGAAGAACCTCTGGATATCGCGCGATCAAAGTATTTCTGGAAGCACTGAGGTATTGAGCCAGATTTCCATAATCAGTAGCCCGTAACATGGCAATAAGCAACCGCCGATAGTACCAGTACCTAAAAATTCTAAGATTGACTGCCTTACGCTGGCCGGTGTGTTCGACCTTAGATGTATGATACGCTATTAAAATTGACATTAGACCACGCCCTCTGTATTTTTAGTGATCCTGTATTAATTAAGAGGGCCACCTGTATTAAGCGGCCAGTTCCTCAAGTCCCGAGGGTGGCCGTTTATACATGTATACAGGTTCGACTGTATTTTCTGATCACTTTCTGTGTGAGTTGACGAGTGACCAAGTTCCACTCTACCAAAAACAAGAAAGAGCAGACTGAATGTTTTCTGACTGCTTAGCGTTGGCCTTCATGGCCTTGGCGTTCATTTTTGCCTTAACCTACATAATGTTGGAAAGAAGAAATTGTAATACTTCAGCAGCAAAAACGCCAAAAAGGAGGCCAAAAAGAGGCAAAACAGTAACCAGAAGCCATTGCGAAGATCATCACTTTACTGCTCGGCGAGGGCCCGAAGAACACAGCGACGACGAAAGTTACAATCCGCGTGGAAGAATAATCAGGTAAGACTGCCAAATTCATTTAATGGTTATAGTCACCCTTCCCTTTCGTATTACTGTCATATCGATCAACTAATCGAACGACTGGCTGAGGAAAATTAAAAGCTGTTTAAGGTCAATAACAGAGAGACTTAAGATCAACAGCTACAAATTTAAAGTTTGCTTGATTTCAAGTGGTCTTTTTGACAAAGCGAGCAATTGAAAAACGAAGAGGAGGAGGAACAAAAACGTTCAAAAGTCCTGATGTAGAGTTTTTTTCTTTTTTTAGAAGCATGTGAACAGAGGATAGATGTAACAATGCGTATTTCAAGATAGACACAGAGAGGAACAATTGAAATTGAACAATCTAACTGCAGTTAGACGCAATAGTAATTAAAAGTTTACGTACAGCCTGACTAGAACCCCTGTTGCCACTACTTCCCAAATACTTGACTTAGTGAATAAATTTATGATAAATATACTTGTGAAGGGAAATTGTAAGTGCTGTTTGCACTTTTTTTCTAGTCGACGGACAGCAGAATTGCCATATTCTACTCAAAGTATTACGACTTAAACCGATCTCGAAAATGATGACGATTATATCAATTATTCATTTCGTAGCCTACTCATTTTGTAGCCTCTGCATGATTGGTTGTCAATGATCCGGAAATATCCGGGGACTCCCCGAGATATTGAGCCCAAATCGAAATTAAATATTTCCGTCTATTTAATGCAACACACGCCACTTTAGAGCTCTAAATTTCGGATAAAGATAAAGAAGACACGGACAAAAATAGGAACTTTGAGAATTTCGCACACAAGTTCGAAGTTTCACCGGGACATGCGATCCAGGAGCTTCGATAACAAAGACCATCTTGAGGAAAATAGGAGCTATTACTGACAAGATTTGGTCACTGAGTAGAGCATACAAGTATAGCCCAGAGGTTTCAGAGGTTTTGCTTTTGTTTGTATCTGTATCTTGCTAAGCTTTTCTCATTAAATTTGTCCATGGTCTTGTTATCATTTGTTATGCTTCTCCTCAATTATGTGTTTTCGTCCGTTCAGCAAGCACAATGATTAATGATGTCAGCATTAGCAAGTTTCACGAAGGAGACCTTTGAAAATTAACAGCTCGCGTGAGGTTTTTTTTATGCGTACCATTTTATGGGAACTTAAAAAAGCCAGACATCGATTTATCTGGAAACACAATACACATGATTTACACGACTTCTATTTTCCTTAAGGTGTTTTGAATACGAACGAACACTGTAAATGTAGTTTTCGTGACAGTTCGTGCACACGTGATCAGAAGTAAACAAGGGCGCATAATGCGTTTCGTTCAGACTTTTTAATACCCAAGGACTGTGAAATTAATACTGTTTCGATATCGTTAGCTGGTCCAAAAACTTGGGAGGAGTTATTAAGCGGCATAATTTTCCGCCTTGAAGAAAAGTTAATCACGGGTGAGACGTCGACAAACAGCGAACTCGAGCGAATATTCAACTCATATTAGAATAAAAAACGGTTAAAAAAAATAGAATCCGCCGATCGTTTTAGCTATTTACTTTGTTTAAAGTGCGTGCCGATGAAAGCAACATAGGTCACAAAATGCAAAGGAAGTTTACTCTTTAAAGTTAGAGAAAAATACCAAGAGAAAAATCTTTGAACCGAATATCTTTTATCTTGTGGAAAAAAATAATACGTTTGACATGAAAACGGTTTTCATGTAGACTGCATGTAGACCACAAATTAGGATCGCCTTAGTGTAATCAATGTAAAAAAAAGTACACGATTAGACACAGTTTCAAAGTTTTAAAATACAGTTAACATAATCACGCGGCCTAAATTTCCGTAGTTTATCCCAAAGATTATTACATTACATAAATCAGAAATTTTAAAATCAGAAGGTGGTTGATTGTCTGCTTCAACCCTTATAATTAAAAACAAAGCGTCAGTAAGAACAACAAAAACAAAGATGATGTCCATTCTTGATTATTCTAAGAGAGGTGCTGTATACTGTAGGTTTTTTTTCCATGAGTATAGCGAAGGTTTTTTTTTTTTTTCAAGAGAGACCCTTGAAATGGTCTCGACATTGTTAAGATGTTACTGATAACGTCGTTAACAAGATGTCGACCGCAGCGAAATGATATGAGACTAAACGAATGATCTCACCTTTGTTAAAAAATGCGATTTAGAAAGCCTGAATTCTTGTTCACTGTTATGGTACATTGAGATCAAAACTATCGACGTAATCACTAGACAATAGTACATAAATATTCTAATCACACACTCCATCACGTTGGGTTTCAAATTTTCGTAGTTGGGGTTGCTCTTCTTGCTCTTTTTTTCGCCAGCCACTAAATAGGGATGTTGATACAAAATTCAGTTAAAGTGGAGAAAAGTCTGCTTTTGTTCGGGCCATACATTGTAGGTGTGTTTTACGAGCAATTTGTAACGCAACGCAACTGTGTCCTAACGCGGAACTTGTTTCCTGTAATTGTCAGTCGTTTGTTTTCCCTCGTTTCTCGAACATTTTTTATGCCTACTACACAATCAAATACAGCATATACGTTTGAGAGTAATTAAGCCAACTACCTGGATATTAGTTCAGTCAGTGACAAAGTAGGCGGATGTCGCGGTGCGATTGTTCATAATAGCCAAGAGCCATAATGGGCACTGATATGTTGTTTGCTCAATATTTTTATTTTTTGAGTCGACACGCCCAACATAAAAAGGCACATATAGCCATGCAAGCGTGTCATTCGCTTCATTGACAAAGTTGAACGCGATAAGTGAGTCAGTTTGCGTGACTGGATAAAGAATGGCGTTTTCTGAGGCAGAGTTGGTCTTTTTGGCCTTCATTTTCATTTTTACTTTGGTCTTCTTGTTGCTGGGAAGAAGAAACAATACCTCAACAGCAAAAAACACAAAAAAGAAGAGAAATAAGCGTAAAAGAGCGACACACCAGAGGCACTGCCAAGACCCGCATCAGCACAGGACTCGACGGGGACCAGACGAAAACGACGACGACGAACCCTACAATCCTCGTGGCACAATACTCCGGTAAGACTTTCTAATGTTGCTGCAGTTAATTCAACATTTCTTGAAGTATGACGATTGATACCCTTCCATTTGAGATTTATTAATACCCACAAAATTTATTTTGCACGATTTTTCGCAAGTTTTGAGACTTCAAGGATCAAGAAGACTTACAAAACTAGCAAAGCATTATTATTAAGAAATATCTCTACATTCTATTTTTCTAGGATCAAGTGAAGAGAGATTTTTGGTCATGTAGCTGTTCACAAAAGATTAATGACTAGACCGACGGAATACATATCATCAAGGAATTTTCAGAACTAAGCCTGAAAACCGTAGTTATTAGAGTTTTCCTGGTTCATTTGATTTTAAGTTAGCAGTTTTGAATAAATTAAAATTAATTAATTACCCCAAACCACACATTTAGATTTTAGAAACTCTATAGCTACAAAATTAAAGGGTATTTTAGAAAATGTTTACTTTACTAAACCGATTGAATAACTTCTGTGAAATGGAAAGTGCTTCACGTAGTTTACCTTAACCGTAGAACTAAAAAATAGACAGGCGAATGTAAAAACACCTAAGTAATCGTGAGTTAGTGACGTAGAAACTTTTGACAACTGAATCAGTTCACAATCGGTTGATTACATTCCTTTCCGTACCCAAGATGTTGAAATCAAGTACACGTTAACTTCTTACCACGAATAAAACCGCAGAAGTAGACAAATTTAGAAAATCTAACTACTACATAACAATGATATAATGATATACAATGCTATCGTTGCTGCTAAGTTGTCGCCGCCTCCGAAACTTTCCGAGAACGCTCATTGCCGGGATGCCAATGACCGCGGGTGGTATATCTATCGTTACGCATGGGAAGCCGCAGATGCTGAGTTGACCTGCCGGTTGACTAAATCTATTGCTTGTTTGTCGTTTAACTTTGTTTGGACCTTCCTGTTTAAGTCGCGGTCGTTGTTTCGTAGGCTCCCTAGCCTGTTCCAGGCTATAGGGTCCCTTTCCGCTCCATTGGACGGTTGAGGTTGGATTTTTGAGGAGATGACCAGTAACCAAGTATATAATTAAAGAAACAAGACTTAGGCTACAATCAGATACATTCACCCGTCCCTGGACGAATTTTTGACCGGCTAAAACATTTTAAGGGCACTTTGTTCACAGGGCACCCTTTAATATTTTCGCTCTGTTCACACGGAACTTTGAACTGCCACGCGTCTAAATTTCCGTACGGTTAAGGTGGTTCCGTGTGAACGGAACAACTAATAAATGCACGAATTTTCAACCGGTTGAAAATTCGTTCACACAGGCCGTTCAATGTTTCCGCTCTGTTCACACGGAACTTTGAATGGCTAAAAGTACAAATATAAATTTCGCACGGTTAAGGTGGTTCCAATTAAACACCAACCTTTTGAAAATTCGTTCGGTGTCGAGTGCAAGTTAAAATTAAAGAACAAGACTAAGAAAATCTTACCCGAATAAATCCATTGATCTTCTTAACTGAGTGCAACATACAAATAAACCAGCGTGTGTAGATTAACAAGTCATCCATTGTTACGACACTCATCGCTGAATCACTGCCAGTCAACGTGGCCTCACAAGCCACAGCAAGTCTTCTGGCCCTCTGTAAGCAGTCATGGTACTCTTCCATGATATAGCTGAAGAATTATAACGAAAGAACTGAGTGTTTGTTGATTCAGAAATTACCCCTGAGGGAAACGTTAACTACATACATTGTATAGATCAATCAGTAAACAATATCCACATTTGAAGAAGGGATGCAAAATATTTGTACAAAAAGAAACTCAAATTGTTTTGATTTCGTGAAGTTCTCTTTAACCGATCCTTTACCTGTCCAATGTGGACTAAAGCGGAGCCTCGATCTCTCATATAAGCCCCCGAAGTCAATCCTTTACCAATTTATTTTTAGAAAAAGTTTCCGCGAAAACGGTTAAAGAAAACAAAGATTTAGTTACCTTATTTTCACTGGTTACCTTCCTGCTACAAAGTGATTGCGGCTTTTATCAAGTCAACAAAAGAACACCCTGGATTTAACCATAGCTTATTTTCAACTCAAAGGAATGAGGAAATACTCGTAAGGTTATTACACCGACGGGTATGGCGAAAGCATGCATATATAATTGCGCACTGAGCTCGCAAATTTTAGATGACAATAAAAAAGAAAAAAAAACTTAGATTCAGACTCAGTAGATTCGATTCCGCTTCAGACAAAGCATGAGCGCGTTTTTAAGGTGATGTTACACGGTACGATTCGCAACGACGATTTTTAACGCAACACAGCGTTGTAAAGTGACTAATGTTGGAACAATGTTGTAAATATTCCAAACAATGTCGTAACAATGTTGCCAATCAGTCGATGCGAATCGTACCGTGTAACATCACCTTTAAGACTTCTCCCTCCACGAAAGGGAATCCAGATTCAGGAATCGGGGAAACTTTTAATTCTGGAATCTGGAATCTTCGAAATTTTTAAATTTTAAAACCCTGTGTAATCCGGAATCCAAAGAGTGGAGTCCGGAATCCCACTAACGATGAAATCCGAAATCCAAGTTTCACTGAAAAAGAATCTGGAATTCAGTCCCTGGAATCCGGAATCCAAAGCGTGGAGTCCAAACTCCAAGACTGTCTTGGATTCCCTTATATGGGGGCGAGACTTCATGCTTCAGACTCGACTGTTTCCCGGCGCGTCTAAAACTCGAGTTGTTCGCGCTTCAAGACCTGTCGACCAACCGTTCACTTGGAATCATGTTTGAAACGATTAACTTTCCAAGAAGAATAAGTAACGAAAAAACATGGAAACAGACGGGCATAACTAATCGCCCAGAGCTAAAGGTGATGTTCAGACGATTAGCAACAACGATATTTAGCGCAACACAGCATTACAACATTGTTGCGGCATTGTTTCTAATGGTTGCAACATTGTTCCAACAATGCTACGCTGCGTTGCGCTCAAAATCGTCGTTGCGAATCGTCACCTAGGACGCTAAGGAACCACTAAAGGCAAAGGTGGCGAAAAAGCGATTTTTTTCCTAGAGAGGAATTCTAAAGTACTGTATCTAAGTTCACAGTCTTTGTCTTGTTTTCCCGTTCTTATAAGGACAGAACTTTCACGCCGTAGCCGTGCAACTCTGCATAGAAATGCACAAAAAAGCGTGATGCACGTGCAAAGTTGCTGTTTTGCAAATCAAAACCTCTCGCTTTTTTAACATTCGCGTTGCCTTTGTCAACTTGGCTGCTTAAACTTACTGATGTGAAACTCAAGAAGAGGATGGTATCCTGTGCCGTACAAGTATGGCAGTTTACACAAAGTAAGTTTGAAGAGGTTGGTTTCCCTACCTGAGTCTTTTCTGATAAACAGGATAGAGGTTTTCAATGGCTTTTGTGTGTTCACAGAACCGTGCCCAGCGAAGCATGTGCATGTGTTTACATTGAACCAAGTGCTCTATCCTGTCCACAAAAAACTACAGAACAAAAATGATTCAACATAAGATTGGAAAAGACCATGATGAGGTTTATTTTTAAGTTTCCATGAGGATTATTTTGCGAAAAACCGTCAACACCGCTGAAAATAGCGCCTTAGAATTAGTAAACTTGCCAAGTTCGAAAGTAATACGGCTAACACAACCGTCTGTACATGTAAAATTTGAAGAGTTTATGGTGCTACATGTATCTTCGTTCTTTTTCAACAAGTCCTTCTCCAACTTAGCAATTTTACTCTATATTTTAAGTAGGCTCTCTGTTCAGTGGTGTCTACAGCTTTTGATGTAAAATTACAAATGTAGCCTGCATTCAAAGGGCTGGCAATGTCATGATATATGCAGTGTACATGTACTTAAAAAAGGCTCACCGTTTTAAAATGAAAGTAAAATTTAAAGTAATCAAATTGTTTATATAGCGAAGAGGAAGGAGGGGTTCACAGGACAGATGCAGAAAATATTAAGAACCTTTGCTTGGGATTTGACATGTGAACAGAAAATCTAGACTGACAGTAGTTTTCTTGATCTTGTATACTGCTCCCTGTCTGTCCTGCGGTTTGTCTTTGTCCTTAACATTAGTACGTAGCTGTCACAAAGTGGTTCTTAGTTTGTGTGCAATACATATGTTGTATGCTTGTAGTATACATGCAATAGTTTCAGAGGTGCCTCTGATGTACAGTATTGGATTTTTGTTGCAAATTTTTGTCCCTGATTGTAGCCAGGAATGGAGTAACAGGGAATCTAGGACACTCGTCAGTACTTCCTTTCTTTCCTGGAGTGTTACATAGATTGCCATGTAGCAACCCTTATGGACTGACAGCAACCTACATAGCTTATGAATTACCTGGTGAAGAAGTAAAGGAATGCTTTTTCCAGTGTACTCCACTTCACAGCAGCTGGTCATCTCCTCACGCATCACATCTGCCTGAATGATCAAGGGTTGAGCTTCACGCACCTTAGGGTATATCATTAAAAAATATGTTAAGCAAACATAACCTTGAACATAGAAATAGAGATAAGGTTGGACAGAGGCAACCCTTTCTTCTGTTTCAGGGAGAAAGAATGTAAGTCAAAAATTAATGACACTCATTTATAAAATTTAGTGACAGAGTGGGAAAGGAAAATCAAACCAGCAACTCAGCTTGTGATTTTGTCACTTACAGGCAGTCTCTTTTCAGAAAAGAGAGAGTTACAGCCCCCAAAATAAGTTGGGGCCTAGACTTCTTATTACTCCAGCTCTGACAAAAACTACAGATAGCTAATACTACTTTTTTGACTAATTTGTAAAGCTTTTAACACTACAAAACCACCACAACACTTCAGCTAGCCTGCATTGCAGATTTAATCTAACCACGGATTTTAGTAACGTCTGCAAAGCAGTGCCTGAATGTTTTTGTTCTGGACACCCAAAAGAATCAACAAATTATCAGAAATACATTTTGAATTTCTTTTTCTCCTGATTTGCAAATCAAAAATGGCATTTTTAACATGGCCAACAATGGCACGTACTCAAATCCTTGTACATAGGTGGGGGCCCAAAACTACATGTAGGATTTTGGCGCTGTTTCACAGATTAACTTTCAGGGGCACCCAACGACAATTTCTGGAAAATATCTGTTCGGAAGGCGATTTGAGATCTAGAATTTTCGGAACATTTTTGTTTGTTGTAAAATTTCTTGCTTGCCTGCCTCTCGAAGGATTTTCGAACCCCCCCAAAATGGTAATTGTCCATTTTTAATGGATTTTTACCTTAAAAAGGTCACATAAATTTTTGGGAGCCTTTTTCCTGGCTGAAATTTTCAAAAAAGGTAAGTTTTGATCCCCATAATTTTTGGATCACTAGACTTTCAGGTAGGAAATCCGAACAGATGAAATATTTTTAGGGTATAAAAATATGCCTATATCTACCGTTTAAATACTAAAATACATTCAACAATGCTATGTTTAAGTGGTTTTGAACTATATTCTCGTCGGGCGCCCCTGAACTTTATCAGAGTTTAGTTTTTTCTGTGGTGCAGGATACACTTCAGACTGTAAGCACCACAAATGACCTAAAAAATATCACAAGAATCCTAATGAAACATCCTTAAAAATTGCTAGCAAACCTAAACATGTAACACAAGCTTATCTAAAAAGTGTACAGTTCACATTCCACACAAACCTGGAGACTCTTATTGATAGCAAGCTTTCTCTCTCTCTTAAAATGCTCTACATCTTTTGGTAATGGTACAGATCTAGGGCAGAAGGAGGAAAAATTAAAATAATTGTTACATAGCTGGAAATTTTTTCCCAACAGTCCACTCTTATTGGTTACTTTGAGGTCACGTGACATCTGACAATAAAACTGTTTCCCGCCAAAACCTCTAAGCTGGCAATATTGCAAAATCTATGACATCAGAGGGTATACAGTGTACTGTTACTTGCCAATGTTGATTGACAACTGCCACTACTGCGAGGTTTAATGAATTTCCAACTTCAAAATTTCCAGGTATATTTCCCTTGAATGTCAATGTTTCCCTCAGCTCCGCCTTGGGAAGCATTGAAATTCTGGGGAAACAAACTTAACTGTCTCCCTTGAGGACCAGTCATTAAGTGTTTAATTATTATTATTAATAAGCCGGCTAGTTTACAATTTATGATTGCAATTTTTATGGAGGCTACACATGTAACATTTTCATACTTTTGCTGTGATTTCTTAAGAATATGCATATGCTCATTGGAGTCTCATGTTTTTAAGGAGGGAGGGGGGTTTATCTACCCATAGGGTCTTTAAACATATTTTTTTACTGTCAGGAAGCATCACCTTCTGAGGGAAGTGGTACCTTTCAGCATATTATCCAAGCTGTGGATCCCCTGCCAAATGCATGGTTTAAAAGCTATTTTGATCTGGAAATAATATCAGCTTTGTCACCAGGTCTTTACAGTACAGAATGAATGACTGTGAAGATCATTTGTTTCAGATTTTACTATGTAGGAAGGTTTTATCAACTGTTGGTCATGTGACAAAATTTGCTAAGTCTGGCTTTCTAACCTCAAAAATCGAGACAAAATCAAGGTCAATAAAAACACAAAAAAGATTGAGGTCATCTTGACCAAACAAGCTTGGTTAATAAAGGATTTATAGTTTTGCTTGCAGGTCCAAGGTTAGAAATTCCAATCAAGATCAGCCCCCCTTACCCGCTCAGGTACTAGCCAATCAGAACACAGGATTCACTTGATCCCCACTCGTGGACTCAGCCATATGATAAAAATATTTTGGTATCCAAAAGAAGTTAACACCTGGAATATTATATTGCAAGTAGTGCATTCTCTTGACACACACAAAAAAGACAGAATGCAATCAAAAAAATACAGTTGAAAAAAAAGCCTCACTCGTAACGATTCTACTGAAAAAATTTGAGGGCGTTACATGCAGCTACAAGCGCCCGAATCACTTTTTAAAATGTTCTTTCCATTTGCCTGTTAAAATTTCTCTTCCTGCCAACTAAAATTTCCCGGGAAAAATTGCAGACAAATTGGAAAATGTAAAGCAAGGGTCTGGAGAAATTTAGGCACAGTATTCGGCCCCAAAACTTGTTAATAAAATCCTTTGCTGTGTAGCTTCAGTTTACAATTCATATATTTTTCAGAACAGCCGTTTTACGGAAATTGTTCGACATAAGATTCTCATACAAACACTGTAATTTCTCACACGGTTATGGCATCGAAAACCGTACGTGATAAGGCCTTTTGAAAGAGCGTCAGATTTCGTTTCACGTACATGGCCAGTTCAAAAATCGCAAGACGTCGCGACCTTGGAATAACTTTCAGACACTGTCAATGTTGTCGGTATCTTCGAACAGATCGGCTTCTTAATTATTAATCGTTATCAACTTCAACTTAGTCTATTATTTCTAGTGACAACAAAGTCAGTTCATCTAACGAAGTGCAGAACTGCAAGCTGAGATCGATCGACAGCTTCAAAAAGACTTCAAAAAGACTTCAAAAGAAAGGAGAATATAAGCCTTAACTAAAAATTACTGAAAATGGCAGATCGCTCACCCGAATGCCTTCGGTGCCGAAGAGGAGCTCAAGAAATTTCCCTCCTCAACTTCATTCTGCAATTCCTTCAATTCTTTTTTCAGATCTTCTTCCAACGATCTAACCTTCTCCGAAGATGACACTTCGTAAATGCCTTCCATGTCCTCGGTACGTTAATTATTACAAGGAATCAGCCTTGATTATGTGTTCTAGAAGGCAATTACAACTCCATTCTCATCCCGGACTATTCTTTGCTTTGGGCGCCATGTTCGATTTGCCTAGTAACAAAAGACCGGTAACCAACGAGCCTCATCTTGAATATTTGATTAACTTACCGGATGTGAAAGAGAAGACAGGGGTCGACAGGAAGTAAAAATACAATTTCGTACCAGTCTCTCCTCTCCGCCTTCCAGAAATCCAACATGGTTGCCTGTTCAACGTTAACTTGATACATTGTGGAATTTGAAGGTTAGTTTTGCAATACTTTGGCTATCTTCTCGTTATTTACAAACTTAATGACATAATTCTTCGTTAAAGTAATGTCTCGCTAGGGAAAGTGTCGTTTCCACGCTTGTCATAGTTAAACATTGCGTAGATTTTCTTGCCCCAAACTCGAGTCACGTTGTGAGGTCGTTGGTTCGATACGTACTGTGGTCTACTTACCCTTTTTCATCCGGTTCCAGTTTTCTTTTTATTCTAATATTCTCGTTCTTTGATTAATTTCAAAGTTTATTTGTAAATTCATTTTACAAAATTGTGAATCAGCACGGTATATAATCTCTGATAATCTTACTTCTCCGATTTATGCAAATGACTCCTCTCATCTCAATTGCCAAAATATAACCTCGTTATTCCTGGTTTCAATTGTGGTTCATACACAATTTTTATTGTATGGCTTTCTTGTTCCCAGCAAAAACTATGTCAACTATTAATTTTTGATACTGGCTGTTAGCAAGGGAATACCACCATATCCTCATAATTATACACTTTCCTAACTACATCCCCCTCCCAAGGCAAAATCTCCCCCTTGAGTTCACGCTTGCTGTAGATAAAGGTTCAAAGTTTTGGTCAGTGTTATTCTGTATTCAACATGATAATGCATAAGCCATCGTTAATTCAATTTGTTTTTTTTTTTTTACATTAGGAGTTGCAATGATCATGAAGAATTAATCATGACGCAATTGCCATAAAGTCTGCCTCTGTTGTCAACATATCAGTCCATTTTAAGTACAAGATTTATGATCATTGGTGGCACTCAGTTTTTCTGGATAATTTCTTTGTCCTAGTGTCATTTTACACTCATAATTTCCTCTATGGAAGATTCAGGGGATTTAACACCCAAAGTTGATTTTGCTAGCCTGAAAGAGGAACTTTCCAAAAATGGGATGGTTATATGCCCTGCTCAAAACTGCAATCAGGACTTCAGCTCTCTCGGAGGACTCAAGTATCACTTGAAACAAGCCAACCACCTGATCTCTGGTGAAAGAAGGTTTAAATGTGAGCAGTGCAGCTTGTTGTTTCAATCACGAGTTCATCTGCGAAACCACAGAGTTGCTGAACATTCAGATGGTGAAAGTGGAAGTCCATTGGTCAGTCCATTGTCAAGTCCAAGGTAACTACAATACAACTTAAATATTTTGCTTGAAACTGTCATGAAAAAATGAATTAAATGAAAGTTTAATTGACAGGGCTGTCACTAACTGTAACATTTCAATGCAACAAGTAGTTGGGTAATCAAACAGCTAGGGATGTCTTTTGGTTCTGTTTTTCCTCTATTTTCCTATGAAAGTAGGTGGGGCCACAATCTTTATAGTAGGCAGGGAAAGTCCCCAGCTCCCACCTCTAAATGACAGCCCTGATGTATTTCATACAACTGTATGGTTTACATGTACATCATGAGTTTGCACAGCACCTGGTAGCCTCTTGCTTTTGCAGTAGTGACATGGATTTTATAAGTTGTGACATGGGGGTTGTGAGATAGCACTAGCGGTAGGGGCTAGGGGATTTGATAGAGGATTTAGGAACCAATAGTCGTGGCTTTCACAACCAGTTCAAGTTGCTGGGAAAATGCAATAAATAGGATGTGAAGTGAACAGCCAAGAAGTTATTTTGGTTTTCTATTTTCCTTTGTTCAATGAAAGAAACTGGGGTCTTGCTCATAGTAAATGGGCGCTGGGGGGACATTCCCGATGGCAGTCCTGAGAAGTAGGATCTGTGGTAGAGGAAGAGATTTTGGAGTGAGATGGTCAGATGATGAAGGAAAAGAGAGCAAAATGGGATATGTAATAAGCTGAGGAGTGGGTTAGGGGGTTACCGTATTTATTCGATTAAATGCTGTGGCATTTATTAAATGTTTAGCATTTACAATACAGTGTTTATTCTAGGGCGACATTTATTCAAGGGCGGCGTTTATTTTGAAACCACTTTCTTTAAATGACTGAGGACAGTTATTGTAAATTGTTTGTAAATATTATGTAATTTAAAGGTTCCACTGTCTCCCTTATTTTGCTGAGATGGAATTGTAAATGTCTGGATGATGTAAATTACCAAGTTGTAGCAAGGTTTTTCTTATTATCCTCGAGTAAACGCCACATTCTTTTGATTAGGTGCGGCGTTTTCTTCGAGGGTGGTGATTATTGGTAATTTTCCCTCCATCTGCGGCGTTTGATCGAGGGTGGCATTTAATGGAATAAAATACAGTAAACAGGGGAAAAGGATAGGTGTTTGAATTATTTTTACAATATTCTTTTTTGTTTTTTTTCTGCAGCTTCAAAGAGAAAGAAGCTTATACGTTTGCACCTTTTTCTAACTCTTCAAACCACAAGACAACACAAGTAAGAACAGAGAGCATTAACCTGGAGAATTCTTCAGAAGTAAACTCGCAATGTGACTTCTTGGGTGACATGTCTACCTCAGGTTCTCAAAATAACGGAAATATGAGCTGCTCAGGCAGCTTAGCTAATCAAGGCTCTTTAGAAAAAAGTACAGACTCAAGTGATTCTGTGTTAGAATCGAGAACTAGTGTACCCGAAGCAAATTCATTTTGTGGTGAGAATCGTGCTAGATTTGTTGGATCGTCAAAAAGAAAGAGAGGACGACCCAGAAAATCAGAGTTTGAAAGTATAGTTAGTGAAGTGTCGTCCTTGCCTAGTCCATGTCCTGACCAATTGAGTGAGATTTCATCTTCATCTCGGGTGAACGCTAGCGATAAAATACCCTCAAGTGACATAACACCAGCAAGGAGAACGTCCTCGAGAGTTCGGACACCACGAAAAATTTTCTACATTGATGTGGAAAAGTCAAAAGATGACAATTTGCAGAGTTCCTCAAGGAAAAGAGGGAGGAAAAGAAAAAGTGTGACGGAAGTGAATAGTGATGAGGACGATGAAACCGATGTATCGAAAAAACTGGAATATAAGACACCCAAGAAACGGGGGAGAAAGCCCAAAAGAACGAATATTACAAGCGAGGATGTTGATTCTGTTAGAGAATGTAATGATGAGAATGTTAGCAATGATAATGGGAAGGAAAGAGTGGAAGAAGTGGTTATTAAGGTTGAAGATGAGCAACAAGAAAATGAGGAATCTTCTAGAGGTGTTGGTGAAAACATAACTGGTGACGGTTACGTTGAAGATGATCGTCATGGTAATGATGTTGATAACGATGATGATGGTGGTATTGATGGATCTTGCACTCCTGGTGTTACAAGAACCGATGCAATGGAGCAAAATGGAAAAGAAAAGAGTAAGTTATGGGGTAATACAGGTAGAGTACAACATTTTTATTCCCTTATTGTTACTTATTTTCGTGCGACTTTAATTTCGCGAATTTGGAATAAAAATATTTCGCGGCACTTAAATTTCGCGATTTTGTCGAATCACCGTTTTTCAAGGTGATCAAATTTCGCGAATGAAGTACAATGGTGGTCGTTCTTTAAACTTCCATCTCTGCTTTTCACTTAACCATAATGGAATAGAAGCGCAACAAGCAACTTGCTGTAATGTTCAACAATGTCAGAAGCATAACTTATTTTTAAACTACACTGATATAAGCAACGGAGGCACTATTTAACTCGATGGCGCTGCCAATTAGCTTTTTGATAAGGATCTCCACTTTATGTTTTCAAATGGATCTTCAGGCGATAAAGTTGTCTTCCCTTGAGCAAGTTCGGATATTCCCGCTTTCCTCCATCCTTTTGCAATGTGCCGCTTTCCCATACTGCCTCTCAAGTGGTTGTAAAGGCTCACCAGCCTGGTGGCGTGTAAGGGCTTCAGCACAGATAGCCTTAAATCGACCTCAATCTTATCGGTGCTGTTTGCCGACTCCATTTGTTTCTGAACCTCGACCGAATACCAAGTTGTAGTTGACGTACTCCCTGGTAATCCTACCTCACCAGGTCGTTCATGTTAGTCAAGTTACACTAGATACATGTATTTTACTTTCTCCTTCCGTTTTCCACTTACAACGCTAAAGATTTTGCTCTGATATCTTAGGTACCAAAGAAAACACTTCAACCAAGAAATTGGGAAGAAAACCAAAGCGTCGTAAGGTATTGAAACTATGTTGTGTCACGTATTTAGTAAAAACATGTTTTGTATTCAGGATAACGAAATGGTTGCCATAACATTAACACCCCTAAAATACCCCCCCCCCCCCCCCCCCCCCCCCTACCTCCCCTGAAGTACCTCTGGTGTTCGTGATGGTACATTATGTTTGCATATTCTCGAATATATACTTAACAGCACTACTGTTTTATGAGGTACATGTCAGTCTTGTTGCTTCTTATACTAAAACGTATTTTGTTGTATTGCAGGGAGAGGTTTCAGAGGTAAGTAATCATCCCCAGGGATATTTCTTCCTTTATGCGAATACCTTCTAGTAACGTTCAACTAAATGTTAAAAATTTCATACACGCACAGTCTAAACAAAATGCGAAGACCTTTTGGTCACTTGAAAGAGATGTTTGGTTACGAGAATCGAACCTCAGGAATTTTGTCTTATCCGTTCTCTACGTCCACCCGTGTTTTCTTTATGAAGATACTTTATTACATGTAATGTCTAAGTTACTGAATGTGCAGTTCCACATTGTCACTAAAGACTTTTCGTATACTTTTAGTAGCTCTGAGTAGTACATACAACGAACATGGAGTTCAGACCAAGTGTTAAGTGGTCATTAAGAGGTTAAAAACACTGGAAAATTATCAACTGATCAGTTCAAATCAGTGGTCGCGGTCGGTTACAAGTCCCTTGCGGTGCTAGTTTACCAGAGGTTCTAGCTGTAAGGATTTGACAGCAATAGTTTAAGGTTTTTGTGTATTTAGGAGTGAGTTTACGGTCAAGTCGCCCGAAATTTTTAGTCGAGTCACCCGAAAAGCTGAGTTATGTGGCTCTAAGTTTTATCATGCTTAAAAACATCCTAACGTCCTTATTACACATTTGTCGCACTTGTTTCGTTTTATCGAAGGTTAAAGAACGAGATATATAACTCATTTATCGCCCTTGTTTCATTGTTATCAAGGGGTAAATAGCGAGATATATTACATGCACACATTTATACCCTCCAGTAGTTTCGTCTCATCATTACTTTAAGAACGAGGTATGTTACACATTCATTCTGCTCGTTTCGTCTCACGATGTTTTAAAGAACGAGATATATTACAGAAACTCTTCATTTAACGAAAATTAACTTTGTTTCTCTGTACACTTCACCTGATAAAAATCAGGCGACATGACTCAGCATTTTAGGCGACTTAACTTGGGTTTTGGGCGAGATGACTTTCGGGCGACTTGACCGGTTGCCGGTCTCTTACGAGAGCCAGACTGTGGTACTAAATCAATGAGTGAAAGTATTTTTGCCATGTTTCTTCATTAGGTCACCCTACTGAAGGAACAGACAAAATATGGAAAGAAATTAATTTGTACAAATGAAGGATGTGGGGCTAAGTTCGCTTCAGCTCTTGGATATGTGACGCACAGAAAAACGTGTGGCATAAAAGAGGAGGAGAGAGAAAAGTTTTCCTGTGAGATATGTGGAAAGGAATACAACAGTGTGCCAGGACTTACATATCATATGAAGACCAAACATGTTGAGGTACTTGAAAACCTTCATTCACGCAGCTACCTCATATCATGATAAAGTTCCGATATAACGGGAATTCTGATTAGTCAGGTCCGCGAAATTGAGACAGCGTGAAAACGAAAATAAAACGAGAGGAGACTGGGGAGAGGAAGGTTTTCCCGCCACCGCCCCCTTTTCCCAGATCACGCGCTCATATTTTCGTGCGCCTTTCACTTACGCGTGATTCCCACCATCTGACAGCCTGGAACAGGCTATGATCGGTTGAAAAAGCGTGCTTTGTGAGAGTATGAAACACGGACTTAAAACAATCACGACATCTGCCAAAAGTTTGTTTTGAAAATTAGAAAGTAATACGTGGGAAATTTAACGGATTCTTTATCATAAAACAAATAAAGAAGCCTTGACTGTGCTCTCTTCTGGTTTAAAGCACTTGGAAAGCGGTTAGAGCGCTCAAGAAGTTGGGGCCACGTCTCCTGTTTTTCTCTGCACGTCCTTTGTGCTTTAGCCACTTCCTCCGTGCTTTACAATAGAACACAGCGCAGTCTCAAGGCTTCTTTACGCATTTCTTGAATAATTGTTGGTTGTCACTTTGCTAAGGGGACGAGGACGACTGGAAGGACGAGAATTAACAGAAAGTTTTTTTCGCGTATTCTCAAAAAATAGACATCCCGTCAAGCTTTATGATACTTTTTTCACCAGAAAGTTAACACGATTAGGCTCTCCTATACGCGGGTGGAAGCTATCGTGTAATTTTAAATTGAAAGTGAATGAATAAAGTTGAAGTTGATCGCAAATGATAAAACTTCTAACATTTGATTATTTGTTTCGGTCAGTACGACACTTTTGGCTGAAATTCGTTGTAGAATGACTAAGGGTATCGCGTTTTCCCGTCAAAACGACGCTGGTTCACGCGCGCGCACTACTACGTATTGAACCCTGGATAAAAATAAAACCTGAGATTAAGGAGATAACCACACTTTTTCTTTTATTTTTAGAGTGAAACTGATAGTAATGATCAAACCAAGGAAAATGAGGTACGTGTTACAACTGTGTGACACTTTAATTTTGATCAAAGCTGTATCATTATCCGTTTTGGTCTCAAACTGTTTTCTCCCTAGAGAAAATAAATAATTTTCAAGTTTATGCATTGCCTGTTGTTTTGTGTTAATCATGAGTTTACCAGTTTCTTACCCTACTTTCTGAAGTGTAAAATATAAAAATCCAGTTCATTTACTCCGACAAGGCGTGAAAGGTGTAACGATTGATAGCTTGAATGCCTTTGTTTCACAGGAAGCTGCAGAGCCTGAAGTTACAGAGACTGGGCGAGTCAGAAGAAAGGCGGCATCAAGGTTGGTAAGAACTAGAATAGTGTCCAAATTAATCTCTTCCAAGTTTTGTCAAATCTGCCTCTGGTAAACGAAGTGATGGGAAGAATCCCTCACTGCAAGGCAAAGTTATTCAGCAGCGTGGGGTAAGGTTGTCACCGGCACCCGGGGAGGGGATGGAGGGGTAAAAAAAAAGCTTTCCGCAGGTACTTCTTCCAAACGCTTCACAGCAAAGCATGTTATCGCAGAGTATGCACAATCCTGCTTCGTAAAGCTTGGTTTCCATAAATTTCCAGATTAACCTAGCGTTCTTTATTCTTATACTTCAGTTGTATCCAGGTGACTGTGATCGCCCCGAATAATAAAGCAATTCGCTTGGTTCCTATCAGTGATTCGATAGTTAATATTCTTCGCCTCTTCGTAGACGTTACTAACCGGCGGGGCTTGATTATGTTTGCAGCGCAGGCTATATTTTCACTAATAGCCCGTTAAAAACACGCTTGCTGCTGTTTTAAGCGACGAGGACATTGTTAGGGTCATTCATCTATTATTTCGTCTGAAAGATTCGTAGCGCTCTTACTCCTCCCAAACTGATAAGTCAGACCAAGTTCTGTTTCTTTTTCCATTTTTAGAGCCTTATCCAAAGTTCACCAATTAGCAACAGATCATGATATGGTGTCCAAAACGGATGAAGCAGAAGAGAGCGATAAACCCATAAAGAAATCTGACATTGACCAACTGATCACCGCAATTCCAGGCAGACAAGTCTCCCAGAAATTGGAAGAGCGGTGGTCGGAGACTGTGGAGGCTGGGAAAAATATCAGTTGTCCTTGTAAGGTAACTATGTCAAGTCTCTGTGTATCGATTTTGATTGTTGTTGATGGGCTAGTCATGTATGTGCTAACCCTGTATTCTACCAAATATGGATTGTTTACCTTTTACATGTGTAAGGGTAAGCAAAATAGAAAGAAAGAGACGTTACTTCGCGTTGCCATGGTAGCGAATTGTTGGATCGCAATGAACCTTGGTCCTGCAAAGATGGTAGAAAAAAAACGAAAAAAGTTGACATCTACGACTTTCCTGAGAATGACTGCACTTAAGGAACAAAACGATAGCTCATGCTTTTCATCCATCATTTGACAATGCAATTGGCCACCACTGTCAAGAAAGGTTGTTGAGATCCAAAAATCTTGCTACTATGGTAACATAACGTCGCACTTCTCCTCTCGATTGAGGATTCGTCCCGGAATCGCGTTTACCATTTTTACGTATTAGGAAAAATGGCCGCGAAGGCCTGGAACTGGTATCAAAGATGGCTTTGAAGAACAGGAACACGAATTTCCGTTGAGACCATTCCCTACGGAAAAACAGGACTACCTTTTCAGATGTCCCGTTGCTCCCAAAAATCTTCCGCTGAAACGACCCAAAAAGTCGAGTACCATTAACTTTCTAACCTGAGCAGATTTTCCGAAAACGTTTTTAAAAAAATAGTAAACAACCATTATCAACGTTTCTTTTGAAGTTAGCACATTTCAGCGAGAGTTGTCCTATACACACGACTAGATTCGACTGGAGACACATGTAGATTCTCCACTAGGCTCCCCTATCTTTCATGATTCGTTCAGGCCATGATGTGAACCCCTTGGCTCTTATGCGCTTGTCTTACCTAATATTTACAAAAACTATTTGATTAACTTTGTTGTAGAAGAGTCTTCTCTTTTGGCGAAGACGAAAAGTGCTGTTACACGGGACGATTCGCAACCACGATTGTTAGCGCAGCACAGTGTTGCAACATTGATGCGACATTGATATGAATGGTTACAACATTGTTCTAAAGCTCCGCGTTTCGCTAAAAGTCGTCGTTGTCTAAGTCTCCTTTGAAGAAGATGGGCGGCACGATTCGTTACTACGATTAATAGCGCATCACAGTATTGCAACATTGATGCGACATTGATTCGACTGGTCACAACATTGTTCCAACATTGTTAACGCCGTTTTGGCCTAAAGGTGGGTCGAATCGTCCCATGTAACATCACCTTTGAGTACCGTTCATGAGACGATTGTTTGGTTATTTACACTACTGATCTATTGCCGACCTAAGCTGTATTTGTAAAGACTTACATGCGAAGCTGTAACGTTAAAAATGACTAGAGACAATCAATGTTTCCTGGCGCAAATTTTGTCCTTTTTTAATCTATTTTTCCCAGGGCTGTTTGGAGAAGTTTCCGTCTATCGTCAGCGTCAAAGATCATCTAAAAACCTGCGAGAGGGCTGTGTCTCATAAGTGCCTGGCATGCAGCAAAGTGTTTACGGGTTGGATCGTGGCACAGAATCACGTGAAACACTGGCACGTGGGATACACGGTAACTGCTTTTTTATATTCTAGAGAAGTTTTGAATAATAGAGAGTTTAAGCAGCGACCTTTTTGAGCGACGCACGTCAATCCGAAGTGAAATTTTTGCACACTTGAGTTGTGATATTGAACAAACCTTTGGACAAATCGTCTCTGTAAGAGTAAAGACACTTAGCCATACAAATTTGGTGGCGTCAAGGCATATTAAAAGAGAAAAAAAAGCTCACTTCTGGTTGACGCGCGTCGCTCAAAAACGTCACAGTGCTACTTAAGCTCTGTAATAACCACAGTCGAACCTTCACGTGCGATCACCTCACGTAAGCGATCATCTCCAATAAGCGAATACTAAGAAAAAAAACACCAAAACTAAAAAACACCAAAATTTTCTCGGTGAAATCCTTCTAGTTGAAACCTCTCTGTCGATATTGTAAGCCACATTTACCCATATTGTAACCTAGAAAATACATGCACTACATTCTCTTCAAAATGTAGATATGTTCGGACTTCTCCTCGTAAAATATCTTCTGTGAGTTCGAAGACCGCTAACCCTTCGTATTTTGGGCGGTCGCTTACGGAAGGGTCGACTATTGAACCTCCATGTGCGACCATCTCTCGTAAGCATGAACGACCACCTATCCAAAACACCAATTTTTTTTCCCGTCAAATCACTACAGCTGGAACCTCTCGTGAACGAATTCTTCTCTCAAGCGACCGCGGCCATTTTTAGATGAAAGTTTTAGAATTTTCCATTACTTTTTCCTCATCTAAACAACCACTTGAGACATGAATTGATGTCTATGTTTGCTTTATGTACTACACTACTCGGAGTATTCATATCGTGAAATAGAAATTATGTGCAATGAATCTCTTCCAAATAAAATATGTGTTTTCTGGGATGGCCTCCCTGTGATTCAACTGTCGTAAGCAACCACCTCCCGTCGGCGACCACTTAATCCTCACATTTTGAGTGGTCGCTTACGGGAGGTTTGACTGTATTAGTTATGTAGCGTGTAATTAGAGCAGGACAAAATAAAACGAGCCCCAGGCCTTACATTGTACAGATTTCCCAGGTACAGTTCAATGGTATCCCGCAACGAAGGGTAGCACTTTACCATCTGATGGATCTAACTCTGTCTCCTACATGTCATTACCAATTTAAACAAGGTGAAACAAAGATCTACCCCTGAAGCCTGCTTGTTTAGTTATTCACCAAGTGGCTAAAAGTTTGACCATTGAAGTAAGGAGAGCAAGAAAATTTTGATTATAAAATAATGGTAGGCAAAAATTGTTGGCCGGAAAAGAAACACATTTTATGCATGAAGAGTTTGAAATAATGAAAATGGCTGCCCATCATTGCTATTGAATTTAATTTAAAGGTACACACCCACAGATCTTAAAATAAGAGTTCGATTTCGCCAATATTGCAAATAATGTCATTTTTGATGTTCTCGAACGTAAAGAAGGCTTATCTCTAAATTGAAACTTTAGCCTGCAGGAAAGGACAAATCTGACTCCAGCGATGCTGATTATGTAGTAATCAGTTCAGACGAGGACGACGAAGATGAAGACTGCGTTGAAATTGAGGAGGTAGAAGACAGTGGAAGCGACATACTGGAAGACTCTGATGAAGCCGAAGAGATTGTTGTTTGGGATGACACCACAAAGAGGAACAGCAGATTTAAACTACAGCAGAGAAGGGAAAGTAAAAAAAACGCCAAACTCTATGTTAACTCTGTTGGAAATAGAAACAGCACTGCTTATAAGGCGACGGAAAAATGGTACGTTCCAGTATAGTTATCTTCTTGAGATTCCCATTTCTAAGGTTATGTTCACACGCAAAACCAGTACCTGCGCACCGGCTCTAAAATGACGTTGTGTTTACACCATAACTGAGGACCTTTTTACATGGAGATGGGGGACCCCAGGTAGGTGAGGTAACCCGCTTTGGTGGGTTAACCCGCCTGTTCATATAATCCCTCATTTAAATTTGATCACGGTTGCATGATAGGTGGGGTGACCCGCCACATGTTACCTCACCTATCTGAGGTCCCCCACCTTCATGTAAACAGGCCCTAACTGTGTCAAGTTATCTTCATCTCGCCCAGTCAGGCATTACTTTGGGACGTAGCGTAGGAGTTATCGATATGCAAGGCAGTGAGTTGTCGCGAAACTAACGGAAAACGTGTGCTGACGGGGACCCAATGCCCAGTTTAGTGCTAGGGTACAATGCCTCGACTTGTGTTCCTGTCTGAATTCTTGCCTGCGTAACAAGCGTTTCCGCGCGAGTTCGTGGAGAAAGTTAGGACGAGAGCGAAAAAGAGGAATAAAGGGGGAGGGGAGGGAGAGAAAAAAGCTTTTATTCCTCTTTGCCCCTCCCTCTCCCCCTTTTAACTTCAATTTCTTTTGCTCTAGTTCCAACTTTCGGGCAATAACTCGATTTGAAACGCTTGGTACGCAGGCCATTTGAATTTAGACGCAGGCACCTGAAAAAAGGGGTGTGTTCACATATTTTCCCAGCGAGTAGCGTACTCGGGACACTAAGTGTGGGCAATGGTTATGCCATTTTGCTGGAGGTTGGTTTTTCACTTTGTCAGTGGTTTGAATTGTTTCTTTTCACACACACTGCAGGCGCAAGGAAGCATTCAAACACAACGAGCTGTTCCCTAACTTGAGACCCTCCTCATCTTATTGGTCAGCGGTTGATTCCAGGTGAGTCGAGCTAGTATAGCAACTTTGATCTCAGCGTCTTCTCATTTTCCAACATGGCGGCGGCGAAAGACGTCTCTGAAAAAGTGTCTTCGCGCCCCCTCAAACTTAATCAAAATCTCTCCAGCGTTGGTCTTCATGTTTTGCAGAAAACACCCGCCGAGGATGCGTGATTAGCGCGCGCACAGCAAAACAAATTCTCATGCAACGGCCCCTCTCAGCCAATCAGAGCACGCGCACTGTATTAGTTATTCTATTATACATTCTACAATCAAGGCATCACTATTGTGAGTCTTCCAATAGCAATGCAGTGATCACAGATTCAACTTAAGAAAACAATCGCGATGTTTTCGCTAGTAATGATCTTGTTCCGCTGTCCGTCTTGTTCATTGTTTTGAAATCAAGGATCGATATTACTTTTGTTAAGAACTAACTTCTTTTGTCTCCAGAGTCTGCGGCGTTTTAAAAGATTGTTTAACTACTACCCATTCTTTCCACGTATTTATCTGCCGTAATGTAGTAGTATTTAGCACTTTGACTGATATTTTTGGCTTTTCTCTAATGACAGTGGGTTTAGGGGTTTATAAAGTAATACCTAAGAAACCATGTCGTAGCTTTATTTGATTTCTTAATTTTTAATTTAATATTGTCTCAAAAGTGAAATAGATCAGTATGTGCCCAAAGCCTCCAAGTCACCACAGTTTGTGGTTCGACGGCCAAAACAGAAAGCAGGCGGAGAAGAACTAGTACAGCTGCCTTTATTTGGAAGCACGACCAAAAGTGATAGTAAGAGAATGCAGTAACTGTTACTTATAATTTGAAATGTAGCCTGCGTGGCTGGTGATTGCATTTGTCGAGCGCGCAGATGAGCACGGAAGTTGCGAGCAGAGTAAGGCGCGCACCTCGTAGCCTGCATGACAGGCGCAAAAAAGGAGGGGGAGCGGGGAAGGGAGAAAAGCATGAAAGGAAAAACGTCCCTTACCCTCTCTTCCAATTCCCTCCCTTTTTTCCTTCCTCCCGTTCCCCTACCCGCCCTCCCTCCGTTTTTGACACCTGCCACGCTGGCTACGCGCTTTGCGCACGTTTTTGCAGCTTTTTCTTTTTCGTCAAACAAACAGCCAGCTAGGCAGGCTAATTAAAATTACACTTAGCATTCGGAGTGCAAAATTAGGCATTTAGAGATTGCGCGTGACAGTGAATCTTTTTGCTTTCGATTGCTCCGGAGGAGTCGTTTCGCTTCTCCAGTCTGCCATTTATAGGTCTGCCGTTAACCGCCTCAAACGCACTCAATCTCGCTTAATGGAATGCTCCTTTGTCTTCTATTCTTTTAATGTGGTCCGGCAACGCTCCACAAATAACGGCTGCAAGAAGGCTCGATACGCCTAAATCAGTTTTAAACTTGTGAAGGAGAAATTTGAATTTCACTTTGCAGAAAATTGTAAAGACGCTCCCCATTGAAAAGGGAAAATAAACACCGAATCGTCTGTTAACGTTCATATCAAGACGATGTATTTTGTTGTTTTGGGTTTTTTGTTTTTGTTTTAAGGTTCAGTCTTTGGTGATGTGACTTTCAATGTTGGTGGACCTGTGTGGGCCATGGACTGGTGCCCAATTCCTGGTACGTTGGTAAACGATGCATTATAGTTTATTTTAACACTTTACGAACCTTTCTCTCTTTCCTTGACAGTTTCCTGTCAGGGACTGAGAGAAACAATCGACTTCAACTTTAGTTGATCCTATATTTAAACAATATTTAAACAAAGAAGCGGTCAACATTCACGCGCAGCGGCGCACTGTTAGTCTTTGATTCCATACAATTTTAAAGGCCGTTAAGACTTTTGGCGGGAAATAGTTTATTGTTGGATGTCATATGATCGCGAAGTAGCCAATGAGAGCACCCTCTTTGGAGGGAAATTCCAACGATGAATTGCAGTTAGCCCTAACCTTGTCCTCCCATATTTTCTACCAAAGTGAAACGATCCTGTATTTCGCGGACACCTTTATCAAGGTGACGCTAGCAGGGGTCCCGTGGGTGTCATCGCATTTGCATGTTGAACGATTCCTTCGCGTTATCGATCCTTGACTGGTAACTTGTTCCAGACAATTACAAAGAGCTCTGCCCTTCGCATACTACATAAACATTCCTCTTGTATAATTATGGATCTGTATTTTTAGCTCAAGTTGCTTTTTATGAACTCCTTCTTTTTAGATTCCAGAAATAGTGAAAGTCAGTTCCTGGCAATAAGCACTCACAGATCACTGGACCAGGTAATTGTTTGCACATAACAGTCTCTCTAATGGGGAATATCACAAGAGAATTCAAGAAAGTAGAAGAAAGCGGGGATGGGGAAAAAAGAGGAGGAAAGCCCGTAGACAAAGCAGAGCTTTCAATGCGTTTCCGCTGAGATAGACGCTTTAATATGATCATAGCTTCAATATTGACAAGAGCTTTTAGTGTTTTCGTAGCTTAATGTTAGCTTCCTTAGCACGCCATTTTAACATTCTCTCTCACTAGGTGCATTCTATACATAAGACCATTTCTAAGAAGGGACTCATACAGCTCTGGGATGTTGGGAAGTTAAAGGTCAATTCTGCAAGGTAAAACTATCTTTGAGCAAGTTGCTTTGTGCTTTGCCATTTTGCAATGTGCACCTGATAACATATACTGTGTCTTCTCTCTTAAATAGCGGGTCACAAAATGACGTCAGATTTAAATGATGAAATTATAAATAAGACTGCGTCAGTTCCTCCAGGCATTCGATCATTGTATCACGGAAAAGTATTTGGCTGTCTGGAACAGTAAAATGAACGTCTGTGAAAAGTACGCCACGCCCGAATAAATTTCATGCGCAAACAAACGCTGACCTCGCTTTCCTTTATGCTTGCAACTTAACTCTGTCACTGAAATCAGGTTTTCTCTATTTTTTCCTCGTTTTGGTTGCTCACATTGGCATTGGTTGCATTTGTTCAGACGGTTAAGAGGCTTGTGTATTGTCCGTTTAATTATCCTTTTATTTACCACTTTTAATGTCTTTCAACAGTTCTGGATCAGGACCAACTTTGTCCCTTGGCATTGCACACAATTATGGTGCCATATGGGACCTCAGTTGGTGTCCGTCGGGGACATGGGAGCCTAAATTATCCACTAAAAAGCAGGTATGGTATATAATTGTAGGTAAATGCTTTAACGGTAACATCAGTTGCGTGAAAATGTTCCAATGAAACATCAGAATCAACTGTGTGGTGACGATTTGCCCGAGAGTTTGTAAAACCAATGCCTAAGGCTGCAAAAAGTTCCCTTCGGGTCAACGTGCGCCGCTCAAAAATGGCTTTGCTTGAACTCCCTAGAGTCTAACATCAAATTACCAGGATATTTGTTGTCGCCAAATAGCATAATGATTTGTCGATTTACAAGTGTACTTGCGGCGTTTCAAATGTTGTGTTTTGCTTTGCTTTTCAGAATGGAGCCCTTTCCCGTTTAGGTTTGATGGCTGTGGCCTGCAGTGATGGCCTTGTTCGTATCCTCAGGTAAAATAAATAGAGAATCGATTAAATAAAATTATTAAATTTCCGCTATTTACTCTGGGCAGAATTAATAGTGTTAATGCTAGCGGGGCCGAGAAAATGCCTGAAAAAAATAATTTAAATCAAACTTAATGGAGTTAAGATTTCCATCTGGACGGGGCTAAACCACTTGGTTATTAAGCTGATTTAGCAACAGAACGGGAACGTCATTTGACGACGACAAACCGCGCGAAAAGAACTAAACTCTGCTTCCGGTGCCCAGTTTGCCGCTCAGCTATTTTTCAAGCCAGTTGTTTCATTTGCGCGCGCTGTCGTCAACTAACGTTCCCGCTCTGTTGCTAAATCAGCCTACAAGTGAGGTCGAGGATTTGAATTCGGGACTACCGAGTACAAATTCAGCCAGCGGTTAAGGTGGGACTTGAACTTGGTCAGGCTACCTACTCCTAATGTAGTATAGTAGGCGTATAATCTGTCTTTTGGAGGTGTTTGTTGTAAGTGTGCAGTGAAGTACATGAAAGTCATTGACTTGAAAGCTGATGTTGTTAAAACGTAATCATGCAACACCTCCTCAATTGCCTATTCATGCTTCAACGATGTGCATCTACCATTGCTATAATGTTTGCTTTGACCTTTGCAGTATACCCTGGCCGGCCGAGTTATTCTCGACGTTGTGTATGAAGCAGTCAAATGACCACACTTCTTGTCCACCTGGTAAATGTAATTCTTTTGTTCTTTGGGTTAGTGATGTCTCCAGTGAAATTGTGTATCTACCGTGGGCAAACGTCTAAGGCGTTTTATTTTTAGTAGTTGGGATTCTATTCAACAGTAAGTGTAAACATGGGCAAAGATGTATAAATTAATTTGTTATCGTAACTTTCTTTTCATTATTCTCAATATTGTAATTTTTTTTTTGTTGAAAACGCTTCGTGCCCGAGTAAAATCATGCTGGAAAATGGCGCCGACAATAACACCAGCGTCTGTTTTCAAACACTTAGAAGTTTTATGATAAACTTTAAAAAAGTTTAATAAACTAACAGGATATTGGTAATACGACAGGGAAATTAGCAACCTCAGCTTTAAAGTACTTTTGTTTTTCAATTCACAGTCATAGTACATGCCGTCCCTCATGCTGTGTTAATGCCATGTGCCCTGGGCGTGGCCTATGATGGACAATGCGGCCAGGCCTGGTGTGTCAAGTGGATTCCTCACTCCATGCATGAAAAAATTGCAACGGGGTTTTCTGATGGTAAATATCATTCTGTGATTAACAAAGCAGCCCTTTTCAAACTTGAGGGTTTTGAACTATCTTGATCCCAAAGTTTTGAATTTTCATTGAAAATCGCAACGTCAATCTTAGAATAGGTAAGAATCACATGGGTCAGTGAGCGGGCGATGTAGGGTCCATGTGGGGTCAATTTAGGGCTGATGTTGGCTCCATGTAGGGTCGATGTAGGATCGATATAAGGTCGATAATGTGAAGGAGGAGAAGGATGCACTCGATCCACCCTTATCCACCTGACGTAGACCCCCAACCCTTCTACATACTACTCGCAGGAAAGTTACTCAGTAGCTTCCATTTAAAGGGTCCCACCGGATTTTGTTGTTTGCAGACTCAAAACGTAGATCCACTTTCAGTTTGTATCCAAGTAAAACAGTACCACAGAAAGGTAGTACTCTTGAGTAGCTTTCATTTAAGTGGTCGTACTTTGAGATTTCGCCTGACTACCGCCGTAAATACTGTTCAATAAATTGAAGGGTCAGACGCCAGAATTTCATCCATGGAATCTTAGAACCACATGCCATTTCTCCATGGGCATACCGAGCTCACTGAAGTGACTTGCTTGAGTGACCATCAAACAATAGTTTCCATGTACGCAATTCCCAATGCCCAAAGCAACCTTCATCGATCAGCTTTGTAAGCCTGGCTGTTTCCACACTTCCGTGGGCAAATGAGTTGTAAGTTGGTGTGAACTAGTTAACAGCAACGGTTCTTTTAAGAGGGGTAATGTGAAGACATTAACATAAGTTGATTATAATTATGTTGCTCCACTAAATTACAAAGCTAGATGTCATGTGGTATGGCATTGTCTTTTCAGGAACTGTGGCAATCTGGAATCTTATGACAGAATCACGTTTGTTAAAAAGACAGAAGGATGATGACGGGAAGACGTTCTGTAAGTAACAGTTTTAGTAACTAGCAAGGACTTGTGTTAACTTTCATATCCCATTTGTGTTTTTTGGGAGAAAAGGAAGCAAATAGATCTATATTTTTTTTTTTCGTTAAATGATTGTGTTTGGTTCAATTGTTGTCCAACGCAGGTCTGGCGCCTTTTCTCCATATTATAACAAACTCATCAGTCGTCAGAAGCCTGGCGTGGTGTCCAGAAAATCCAAATATTTTTGCCACAGGTAACAATAACTAATTTCCATTTTTGAAGCTGGTTTACACGCGTTGGATAGTGCTTTTCTATAACCTTTTAAACACTAAGATCAAAATTTGAATTCTCATTTGTTGCCCCTATTCGTTTCCTACAGAATTAGTGGGAAGAAGAAAACAATAATATATCAAGCAAATTCATCGTTTGTGATCATGTCCGTAATTCTCATGACCACTCTGTTTTACAAAGCATTGATATTACAAGGAGAAATTTGATGCTGATCACTCTTAAGGCTTGAAGGGTTAACCAGTAAATTAAAAAGACGTTTTCAAAGCTAAGTTCGCATCGCAATCTTTTTCCATTTCTTTTGTCCCTTCATGAGTCATTTATAAGTTCAGATTATATAGCATCAGGCGTGTTGTATACACAGACTTTGCTATCGTCGGGTTTCTTTCCCAGGTAGTTACGACCGAGAGTACAAGGTATGGAATCTGACGAATCCATACATGCCCATTGTGACTTTCAGGCGAGGTGAGTATTTCTCTCGGAGTTTTTCTTTTTTCGTGTGGTTTCTTTTCTTCATGCTTTTAAACATCTTGTTCTGTACATAGAGTCAGCTCTTTCCAAAAAAGACTGATTTTCCGTTTTAACCAGCCATCTGCCTTATAGATTAAGGGAGCAAATCGCTGAACTAGTTGTCCGCTAGATGAAGAATTCTGTCTTGTAGAAATGTTGAGAAGGTTGTCTGGATTTTGAATGCTTTTGTTTTACTTTAAGCCTTATCTTTGCCTACTCAATGAAGATAATCTCAGTCAACTTAAAAAAAAAACTTTTCGCCATGTGCGAAAGGAACCAATATTATCCTCGGCTTTTACTGTGTTTTTCACTTTTTTCGTTGGTTCTGTCATTCATTGTGTGTAAAAGACTAATTGGATTATCAAAAATGGGCGACCCCTAAAAAGTTAATTAATTTCCTTTATGGTGTTTTGGTTGTTATTGTTATTGTTATTGTTGTTGTTTTTTTCGAATACAGTAAAATTCCGAAAATAAGCCCCGGGGCTTATATTTTTCAAAGACTCTTTTTGAGGGGCTTAGTTTTGGGCTTATGGTGTTTTGGTTGTTATTGTTATTGTTGTTGTTTTTTTCGAATACAGTAAAATTCCGAAAATAAGCCCCGGGGCTTATATTTTTCAAAGACTCTTTTTGAGGGGCTTAGTTTTGGGCTTATAGTTGGAAATAAATTTACCGTTTTTGCTTTGTTTTAGTTTGTATTTGAGTTCAATTTTCCAAGTACAAGCCCCTAGGGGGCTTATATTTGGAGGGGCGATTTAACGGAGGGTGTTTTGGGTTACCAGTTTGGGAGACTTATATTTGGAGGGGCTTATACATGGAGGGCCTTATTTTCGGAATTTTACGGTATATTTGTGGCCATTAACAGTGTGTTAACGCTTATCTGTTGTAGCACACACAACTGAAATGTATTGGTCTGTTGTCTCCGAGACCGTTATGAGCAGCGAGGATGATTGCTATCAAAGTACAAGGCTCCCTTGTATCGTAAGAACCTTCAACTTCACAAACGAAAGATCATTCGCCAAAACCTCCAAATCTACCATTCACAACAGCACAATCTGGGTATGTATGAAAATCTCACTGAAACAGGCCATTCTCGCGTACCAAGAACTCCCATTTTTAAAGCGAGGCAAAGTGTTACGCCTTCCTTGTGAAAATGGTTTTTATTTGTTGAGAATGAAAATTCATTGTCATATCAATGGCTTTACACTTTGCCTCGTTTTGAAACAGAGGCTTGGGTTCAACTCGGGAATGGCTTATAGATTTATTGATAAACACTAGCCAAACAATCACAGTTTTCATCTATTTTGCCTACACTACCCAGAAAGACACCGACACAAAAATCAATGCAGGGGCCTGGTCTTTGGTCCGTGCCGGCAAAATAGCTATTTCTGTCTGTTCCGTTGAACTGCACTGTCAGAAATACCGTTTTGTACATGGCCTGGATCATAGAGTGTTGGATTGTCGATCTGGCCCCGGTTGCTCAAACGTTGGATAGCGCTATCTTCCGGATAAATCACTATCCATCGGATTGATATTTATCCGGTGGATAGCGTTATCCACCTTTTGAACAACTGGGGCCTGTTCTGTTCAGAGCAGAGGTGGTAAAACACGTGTTAGTCTTTGTAGATGAGGTCAACGAAGTTTCGGGCGAAAGGAGTTTTCTGGTTGGAAAATCGTGGAGCCTCTAACTAGAGCAAAATCACGGCTCAAAAATGCGAAAAGTCCAAGCCGTTCAACTGAAAAACGTCATTGGTTAAACTCCCTTTTGTCGACCACAACTTCCCACTACCCTGAAATCCAAAAGAGGGCCTGATCTCAGTCTACTTTCCCCACCTCACCCATGAGCGAAAGATCGATTCTTGCCTACCCCACCCACACTATGACTGAACGGTTAGTTTTCCCTGCCCGCTTTGCGTCTAACTGTAGAGTTTTGATTTTCCTCCCGATACAGTCTGTACATGTATCCGACTGGGCAAAGCTACTGGCCTGTGGAGATGCGTCCGGTGAAGTCGAAACAGTGAACCTCAGGAAGAAGCAAAGTGCCAAGTTTGTAAGTTTAATAACCTGTGTACCTACTGTAAGCTTCCGCTTACAAACCCTCGGCTTATATATCAAGGAAGGGGTTTTTGGACGGCTTATTACCGGAGGGGCTTATATCCGAGGGGGCATATAACGGGAATAGAGAAAGCGCTTCAGACAAACTATTCTTGGTTTGCAACCACGTGACAAGGCGGCCATGTAGGGGGTCAGTAGAATAGAATTTTTTCTCGCAGAATTTACATGCAAATGAAGCTTAGTTCCCAGAGGAGAGAAATGCTTTTGTTCTTGACTAGTGAACATGGCCGCCGTGACGTCACGTGCAAACCAGCAATAGTAGTGCTGATAAAAACACTGGCTCTAAACTGCTCTTTATATAGCGACAGAATATGGTGTCCCTTCAAAGTGCTTCATTAATTGTAATTATATTTGTACCTTTACACGGTACCCTTAACACTTGGGCCATATTTTCACCTCTCCAACGTGCCTTTTATATGAGCGCGTTATTTTTATTCTTGGGTATCCTTCTAAAGTGCTGTTGTAATGGGCTCCGGGCCATCTCTGTACCCTTTTAAAATGCCCTTTATATTTGGACCTTACCCCTCAAGGTGTCCCGTATAGTTGGACCGTATGTTTATCTCTCCAAAGCGCCCTTTATACGTACCCCTCCAAATTGTCCTTGGTAATAATGAAATTTTAAGTGCCCCTCCGAAGTGCTTTTTTATATTTTCATCCTTTCCCTTTGGAATCGCCCCGTTTTATTAAGACAGTCACGATCACCCATGACGAAACACTGTTGCCTTTAAGTTATTACTATTATTGTTTGTTTGTTTGTTTCTGCAGGGTATTTATAGAGTATACTTAGAAAAGCTTGATCACGATGGTGGAAAAGAAGGAGGACAGAAAAAGGGCTCTCAGAACGAAGGTGCACATATTGCAGGGACAGAGAGAGGGGATGCTACTAAGGACCGTGAAGGTGCCGGTGAAAAGCAAGTCACCAACCACTCTGAGGGGTCAAAAGAAAAAAACTCGGATACCTCCACTGATAAAGAAGTGAAAGATTTGTCTCTACCACGAACCACTGAAGAAACGTTCCAGCAGTACAAGCTTGTCTTTTACGATGTTAACACTGTAAGTCGCTTAGTGAAAAACGAAAGTAAACAGTCTTTGTTTTTGTATCCACGGGAATTTTAAAATAGTCATGAGGATATTAAAGATTGTTGAAGATTGGTACAAAGGTATATTGGTATATTTTGTAGACGATTTGGTGATTGCCGAGTATCCTTGCCTTCATTGAAAGTGAGGCTTGATAGAAACCTCCCTTCTTTCTAATTAAAAATTGTGCTCTAGCGGACTGGAGTTGTAGCGATTAAGTTGAAAGAGAGCAACAACACTTTTTTAGTGACGGCTTGAACGCTGTCGTCGTCGCGTTTGCCTTAACTCCCTACTTAAACATTTTTACATACCTCGAAATGGTAACTAGAGCTTTGCCAACATGAACGTAGCACACCAGCTACTGGATTTCTAGAGCCACTTTTACACAGAAGGCCATTTTCGTCCCCAGCCAGTTCGTGCTATCCGAGTAAGCGGAGGAGGCTTGGAACTAAGCGCGATTGACAACAAAAAATACCCGAGGAATATTGGGAACGAGGTTGATGAAAGGTATCTTTTTCTTTTAACAGATTGAGTTTACAGATATCGCCGACAAATCCGATCCGGAGGTGAAGCGTCATTTAGACGTCAACTTACTGCAGTCTGCCCCCTACAACAACTTTACCAATCCTCAAGCGATTCTCAAGGTAAGGAGGACGATATCGATTACATTACTCAGTGTCTTGTAACGCACTCTTCCTAAACAGAACTTGTGGGTCACGTTATTCTTGTCATGCACTTTGATTTGGCCTTGTTTGTTTTTCGAACGAAATACGATTCTCAAGGTAAGTAGGACGATATCGATTACATTACTCAATTTGTCTTGTAACGCAATCTTCTTAAACAGAACTTGTGTGTCACGTTATTCTTCTTTTTGTCATGTGCTTTGATTTGGCCTTGTTTGTTTTTCGAACGAAATGCAAACAGACAAATCAACAAATATTCTTTAATGTGTTCGTGTATTGCTGGGTAAGCAAAATCATTTTATCCTGCAGTGTCGTAATAAATAAGTAAAATCACTTGCTTTTTCTGATGTCTGTGTCTGTGAAACTAGAAACTCATAAATGGTTGATTCAACTCCGTAAGGGTTTCTGATGAAACCTTGTCAAGAAAGTGTTAACGCGCTTACGTACACTTCATCAAGTGTCCGTGTAAAATGGTTGTCTGATTTCTAAGGAGTCAATTGAAATAACCGAAGAGCTGTAGGAACAAAAAAGTAAGCGTTCGTTTTAGAAAGGTGTCCCTTGATAGATAGAAAACTGTTCCTTTAAAATCCTGTTTCATCCACAAGTGCATATATACATCACGTATAAATAGAGAAAAGGGTAAATTCCCTTGAAAATACCATGGGGTCCGCATTTAGAAAACAAAACATACAATCCGAGAAGGTCTATTTCAGTGGTAAATCCAGAGGAGGGGCAAGGCCCCCTTATTTTGAGACCAAAGTGAGGCCCGAAAAAACTTTTTTAGACCTCCCCCCCCCCTTATCTCAGGGTCTGGATGACACCTCCCCCCTCCCCGTCATCTGAAGGTCTGGGTTCGCCAGTGTATTTAACCACAAAGTTTTGCTGTCCCGTTAGGTTCGCTTCAATCCTAACAAACAAGCTTTCACCTGGCTTGCGTCTGGAGGGGCTGCAGGTCTTGCCAGACTTCACCTTGTAAAGCAGTTAAAAGACGCGTGACAGCAAGTACTTAACAAGAGATTTTTATTGTGTGCGTGTGGATGGAAATCTTTTACCAATAATGACAGCCCACGCGAGTGAATGCCCGCGATTACAAGTATGAAACTTCCTCTCGCTCTGAGATCGAATAAAGAGGTCTGGGCACAAATGTGCCCGTAAAATGGTCATCACCGGTATCGGTTCAACATCGGCATCATCGTCGTCATTAGCAACAGTTTTCCGGAAACAATTGTGCAATAAGGCAACTCACCTTCTTGCCTTGACGGTGTTTCGTGCCTTTGAGCAAATTTACGACTAGCGGTTTGCCCTATGAGTCCATCTTGTGTCCATTTCTCTTCAAGGGCAGATCAGTTACTGCAACATGTTTATTACAATTATTTTTTTGGAGAGAACTCCTATTTTATGCAGATAATTTATTTCTCTTGGATATAACATGCAGAGACGAAACGTTATTTAAACATTCAAGAGTGAAAGTTGTACGGTTTACAAAGTATACATTACACATTTTGAAACAAGTTAAGGGGGCACTCTGGTTGTTTTTGGGGGGAATTGATGTCGACTTGAGAAGGAAAGATATTTGAAATTAAAGGTACACCCATAAACCAGTCAGTCGGCTATCGGGCTCAGGGGCACCTGGTTGCGGTGGTGGGCTATCTGGTATTTTTCTACTGAGTAATTATTTCCTACATATTTTAATTTTTAACAACCCCCATATACAATATTTTTAAATTGTCCAAAATTTTAAACACCTCTTCCCTAATTATTATGCAAAGGCCTTCCGGTCGATCTTACATTGAAATATGAGGAATCGTTGATTATAGTGTCGAGTTGCGCGTCTTTGGTTTCTTGACTGAGGGGAAG
>BOPM01000518.1:248924-266029 GCA_022179025.1 Porites australiensis | reverse complement strand
GACTCCTCAATAGGCCCTTTGCAGATAGCCATTCACGTGGTACAAAATTACCATGCTGGAGAGCAAAAGTCGCACTGAGACAATACAAACAAGGGAAATTACCATTTAAATTATGTATTCCTTTTCTTTGTCTTGTCCCAGTGTGACTTTTGCACTCCCGCATAGCGGTTTTGTACCACGTGAATGGCAAGCTGGGAAGGGCCCATTGTCTCTAAGCTTTAATTCGTTAAATAATTTAGCACCTCGTTATGCTATGCGAGATAGTTTTACCATTGTTGAGGGAGTGAATTCTAGAAATACACGCAGCCTATAAACGGACGTATTTTGTATACCGACTGGGCATCTGATTGAGACAGGTGGGATGGCTTAGAAACATTTACTTAACCATTTTTTTCTGTCAAAAATCCCCAGTCGATTTATTTACTTTTTACACGCTTGGTTTGTTATTTTTTTTTTTTTCAGTAAGACACAGTTCAGGCAGAATAGAGAAGCACTTTTCAACAAAATGAATCCTGTTTTTTAATTTAACTTTTTAGTTTCTCTTCAACTACACAACAATGGAAACTGATAAAAAAAAGTAGAAAAACTGACGACTTTAAAAAGACTTCTTTCAGTCTGGACGAAAATGTTCTCAAGTAAATTTAGGCATGGTCACACTGAGAGGATGGTCTATGTTCTTATGCATTTATTATGAAGCTGTATATTGATTAAAACATGAGATTTCTCAAAACTTTAAACTTTTGAGCAAATCTTTGTACGACCACAAAAAATGGCAACAGTTCATAGTAGAAATTTCTTAACTCTATCGGTACAAGACGATTCATTTGCAATATAATGAACTTCAAAACTATGTTTGGCCGCATCTCAATATGCAGTTGCTTTTAAAGATAAACAGGTTTTTGGACTAGTACCCAGTCCCATTACAACTGTTCCTTTTATCAGACCTTCTCTTTACAATACCCTGACCTCGCCAAGCACAGAATTTATATTCCTAATGGGCTTAGAGTTGTAAGCCATCCGGGTAAAAATTGAGGCACAAGGAAAAGTGTGCCCATTTCAGTTAAGAGCTTCTTAAGCCGTGACGAGTCACGTGGCGTCATCTGCATTTTTTGGGTTAGCTAAGTTGACTCGAGTAACATTGTACGTGTCTGACAAAGTTTCACGCTGCTACTTGAAAGGCTTCCAAAGATAGACTACTAACTTTTTCACTGAACAACCAGGGGCCCATTAATTAAAAAAAGTGACTTCAGTTGCATCAGCTGCACAATATTAACCGTTAGCCGTAAAAGTAAACTCTCTATAGAGTGTTTTCACTCCCGTGGCCAGCATCTATGCAAATTCATTAGAACAAAAGAAAGTGTTTGCATAAGAAAAGAGTTCAACTCCCACAGGATTGGTTTGGGACACCAACAAGGCCGCCGTTTCATTGTTTTGGAACACCAATATGGCCGCCGTGACGTCATGTGAAAACACTCTATTCGCCACTTTGGAAGCGAAAAAGAGAGAGGTTGGAGTTAACTCTCGCAAAGACATCTGGAACCGTCAAGGAGACAGGGAAAAAAATTGACCAATAGATGACCCGCGCGTCTCCTTTAACAATCCCAGAAGTCTTTGCGAAAGCTTACTCGGTCCAGTTTCCTTGTAGTTTCTGAAGTGGCGAATTGAGACTGTGTATAATCTGCTCCTGACGCTCTCAATTAGTGACACAATAACGGAGATGACAACTTGTTGGGTTAACTAGTCTGTACACATAAAACAGTCCACAGTTCCTGACTTTAATTGTTATCTCCCAGTTGCAGCAGTTGCTGCTCCAATGAAAACACACACGTCTGTTGACAGTGCCTTCCTGGGGGGTGGGGTGTACGCCATTCAGCCATCCGGTCGCATGCGTGTTGCACTTGTTTTTAGACACGCACGTGGTGGGCATTTTAGTGCCTGCAGTGCTGTTAAAGCGGTACCACGCTGTAACCAATGTCTTGTCGCATTTGTATATCGCACCAACTTGTGCAAATAACACGCTACGGTCGGTTTCGTTGTTCAGAGTGTAAGAGCTGCATTCAGAACCTATAAATGTTGAATATTAACAAAGCAGGTAGATTAAGCAAATACAAAGCACCGTCAAACGAGAAAATGAAAGCGGGCGGGTGAATGGTCACAGGCTCTTTGCAGTTAATCGTTCACGTGGTAGAATAGAGAATAGAATAGTAAACTTTATTAATGTGTCGGAGCCGTATAGCTTGGGAACAACCCCATACTAATTTGGGACACAATTTATAATTAAATAGCTGGAATTACCTATAAAATATAAAGGAAAAAATAATTAAAAAAAGCACAATATATCGTACTCTAATGATAATCTAAAATAACTGAGAGAATTAAATGGTTATGATTTGCAGAGAGAACAGCTCTTACATTCATCATCTATCATTGAGCTTATATCATTTTTACGAATTCTACTTTTAAAGATGTTTAGAGTTTTCGCTGATGTCAAATAAGGAGGTAATTTTCGCCATAACCTAGGCCCAAGATACCTTAAATAATGTGCACCGTATGTTACAGTATTATATCTAGGAATCGAGAAATCCGAATGAAATAGAGAAATAGACAACCATGCTGGAGAAAAGAGCACGAACAGGGGCAAGACAAACAAAGGAAATTTACAATATAAATGAAGTGAGTGTGTCCCTTAGTGGTCTTGTACCAAGTAAATGACTAACTGCAAGTTGCGCCGGTTTTTAGCCTTGCGCACGTCTTCGTCCCTAAGGTAGCGGTTGTCTTTGGTTTAAATCTGCCTATTTAAATGTGTAAGCGGCGAAGTGCACGTATAAACTGGGTCGCAAGTTTCCAGCAGTGTCAGATCCCTTAAATGAGTCAAACTGTATAACAAACCGCAGTCTTTTATTAATTGCGGTGACCAGAGGAGCACGCAATCCTAATCTCCAGGTCACTACTACACATACGCAGCACTTATAAAGCTGCCAGTTTGGACTTACACTGAGAATGAATGATATTCTTAGAGGGTAATCTAATCACGCGCGTTTATTCTTCTATCTTGGGAAACTTGCGCAAAGCACAGCTTTGGAACAAGAGCGTTTACATAGGGCTCGCCCTCAAATTGTTACTAGTTTTTAAGGCATAATCTTCCAGAATTTATTTACACTGCAAAAAAGCTCAATAGTGAGGAAATCACAACTAACCCCTCCCCCCTCTCGGTACCACTTTTCTTCATAAGAAAAGGTTTTTAAGCTTTTTTTCAATTCGCCTCAATATCCTAGACAACTGTTTCCGAGAGGATTACCTCTCAAAATGTCAGACTAAACAAACAACTGTTTTTTGCTCTGATTTTGTGATACTCATCATGGCGGTGTAAAAAAAACCTTACCTGTAGCAACCTCGCAACGCGGGCCTGAGAAGTGTGATGAGCATGTGCAGATGTAACCATTCAAAATGTTCGTGCACGTTGCCCCATTCAGACATGGATTGCTGGAACACATGTTTGTATCTGAAAGGAAGGGTTTCTAACAATTATACATTTCTCTTCATAAGAGGAATCATTCACTTATATCTTCAATTAAAGATCAAATTTGTAGATTTACCTTCCTGTAATGGTCTCAATTTATAGCAAGGATTAACTGCTGTCTACTCACCTCCTTCACAATGTATTCCACCGTACCCTGCTACGCACCGGCAAGTGTACTGTCCCTCCCCCTGATAGTCACAGGTCCCTCCGTTTTGACATGGGTTTCCTGTGCACTCTACAACGACTTTGAACAAATTACAAATATATTGAAATTACTCTCTAATCCTTGTAGCAATCACAGATTAATAAAGTATAGTCGAGGCATTCAAACATAGGAAATTCTCTCTCCACCTTTTTTGTATACCTTTTTTGATGATTTTAATGTAATGAAATATACTCATCGTAGTATGTGTATAATAAGCTATTTTCTCCCTTGTCTCGCGATGTTTCGACCGAGTACTTCTGGCTTTAATTAGTCAATACCGGTGTCACTTTGACCCTCGGGGGTACACACAAATTCATACTACTACCGTGGTACAAGGGGAGTTGATGAAACACCTCCCCGGAGGTTTTGATACGTTGCAGTATTTTGAAACGATCTTGCCTTCAGTGGAAAGCCTTGGATCTTCTCAACAAGACAAGGTATATTTTATGGATGGTGGCGCTGCTGGAGACCGGTGACGTCACCAACAATAGTTGCCATCTTGGATTTTACCAAGAATTATAAATCAGGTTAAAACCGCAAGAGATCGTAATTTTTTCTGCTTGACATGTAAATAACATATGAATAAGCACTTTGTATCATTTTAGCCACAATCTATAATTTTATTGTTGAAAGAAGCTGAGAAAACATGCATTTTCACTCAAAAATGGCTTCACCGCAGATGCTACTTACGACGTCATATCTCTTAACCATAGTAACTGACCACCTCTAAAACTTGTCTCAAAATGCGTGCGAGTTCCAGTGCCAGCGCAAGTGTCTATTCTCCTCATTCCAGGAACTATCAGGGGAATGGGTACAAGTCTTCGGCGCAATGATTTCTGGGATTGTTTCAGTGAATCGTTTTCAAGCTAACCCTTAACCTATCATATACGATAGGTTAAGGGTCAACTTGAAAACCATCGACCAATCATAACCAACGTTTTTCCACCCAATCAAACCCAGAAATCACTGCCTCCAAAGCTTGTACCCATTCTCTCTGGAGTTACTGAACTGGAAAATTACCTTCCTTTTCCATGTCACAAAATGCACTGAAAGGTTGGTCTCCAAGCCCTCCCGAGTCCAACCAGTATCGTCCATTAGGCGCCAGGCCTTCGGAGGCGTCCTTAATTTCTTTACACGACGAAGCGGGAAGCAAAGATGTTGAACCTAGAAACGCTGTCAAAAGACATGAATTGCTGATATTGTAAACTGCTAAGAGATAAACAAAAGTGTTAATTGAAAATATTTCATGGTCGTGTTCGTCAAAAATCACGACTGAAATAAGGTCAGCAAATTAAACATAGATTGATTAATATAAGTGGTTCATCGAACTTTTGATACATTTGAAAAAAGGGCGAAGAGCTAACGGTTTACCGAGGTAAATGCTGCTTGGCGGCACACTTCAACAAAGGAAGACTTTCATTATATTTAATTATTATCGCCATGTGCATAAAGTAACCGTAAAATATAAACAGTTGGACACAATAAATAAAAACTGCGTCAAACTGTTTATATTTTAGTTTCAATAGCTAAAAAGGAATGAATAATGAATATTACTTTTCGCGTGCAAATTAAGATAACGTGAGCAAAAACTGTTGTTTACTTTTAGCAATTGCATTATCAGGCAAGATGAATGCCATGGAACAGGCATATACAGTGTTCTGAACAACTTCGGTTTGGTATAAAGCTAGCGCGAAGCAGCTCGAACAAAAAATTGGTTATGACTGCATAAAATTGTTTCTCTAGAAATATAGCGGCATCGGTCAAACTTGATTACCGTAAGGAGATATTTTACCAGTAGCAAAGAGAATCATAATTAAGCAAACGAATCTTTTTATTTCGTTCGGGGGTAATTATTTCAGGTAGTAACTGCTTTCGATACAAGTGGCAACGGTTTTAACATGAAACAGAGGCCAAAACGTCCCATCGCATTGTTTTAATCAATTCTTCTTGCGTTGGGATGCCTTTCGGCTTCTCTTGCACCGAAAGCAATTAATAAATGAATCTTTGAGGATAGACTGGGCTTATCGCGTGAATTCTAGCCTCCAAAGCAGGCGTATTTTGCATTGCGAACGATTTGGACGTTGAAACTGACCTCTGTACCCCTGGGTCGCTCTTTCGTTAAAAAATAAATTAAAAATAAAACTGGGCAACTCCCATACTTAGCTTATGCAACGGCGTAGATCAAGTTATTTTAGCATCATTTTGGGAACTTTTCCCGCAAAAATAGAAGCACCGTTCCTCATGCGCGCGCACACATCCATTCCAAGGTACGATAATTACAAAAAGAAGAAGTAAATGTTATCAAAACATCAGAAACACTTTTTTCTAGTGTCCGGCTTTTGGTGGCTTATTTTGATATTCAAAATTCGCCGGAAAATCTTTCTAAAAATAAACTGGTCTGTGAAAAAGTCGTTGTATAGGCGGCACAAGGGAGCTGCTTGCTCTGAGTTATAGGCTCCTGTCGAAAATGATGAAATAACCACAGCAAAAGTAGTTGTCTTTTGCCTGTATTTAATTTAGGTGTTGTTAAAACGAAGATATAAATAATATTCAATAGGGTTTTCTAGCCAATGAAAATCTGTCTACTATCATTTTGTCATTATCTAAGATTGTTTGTTAGTTGTTTATTTGTTTGTTTGTTTGTTTACACGGTGAATGCGAGCCTCCTTTTGTAAGTCAGGGTCCAGCTCCCTATAGAGGTATACACTCAAGAAAAGATTAAATCTCTGTTCAGCTCCAAGTTTACAAAAGTAATTTATGAATGTGCGAAAATTTCAACTCACCTCGAAATGGATTGTCCAAGTAAAATGCATTTCGTCTCAGAATAAAATTCAGTGGTAAAGTCGCAAAACGCGTTCTGTTGTTCAACTCGCACAAACTTCCCTCCCTGTAAAAGTTCAAGCTTTGACAAAGTTGGTCATCTTTGCACATGTAATAGCAGGTAAACATGTCCGACACGGCAGCGGATTTGTAGCTGTGCCTTTGAAGAAATGCTCCTTGAAAAGATGTCACGCATTTCTCACCACGTAATCCATAGGTGTAGACGAATGGAAGCCAGAAAATATAGGGACATGTCTTAATTGTCAGGAAATATAATTCTGACATGGCCTAAAGATAAGGAATTTTGCTGTTAAAAGAGTCTTTTAAAACAATCTACACGTCCACTGCAGTGAAACGGCCGATATCTACTTGCCGTCAGTTAAAATGCAATGCGTCCATGAGTGAGTGCAAATTAAAACTCACTGAGAACCGGCAAAAATATTATCTGCGTTGCAAATTACAAATTATCAATTTCCTGACGTTTCTCCCAGTACAAACATTGAATAAATTTGTTATTGAGTTCGAATTCCCTTTGCTACTCGCTTTTTAAAAAGTGGCAATCAGAAGTTAATATTATGAAAAAACGTCGGCACAATATGATATATTTGTGTTCTCTCACCATTTTACTCTTCATTGCATATTGTGCTTCTGTCCTACAAGATGTCTCTGCGATTGAACCGAGCATAAATAATCCATTTCGTTTCGTGTTTTCCCCAAAATATACCTGTCAAATAAAACCATGGGTATTGTTCATCGGCCTTTATTTGTCTAACGACTGAGTTTTAAAATTAAAAGCGCAAGCTTAAAACAAATAAAATGTGATAATTGGAAAATGTATGCTAAATCTCTCACTCTTTCACGCTTAAGAACTATCCATTTCCTAGTGTAAGGCAATATCTCATGTTCAATGGTGTAAAAATAAATGCAATTATATGTTCGAGATAATTTCCGGCTATGATTGATTAGTGAGCCTATGAAGTATTGAGATGTAAATCCAGCGTTTGCTGAGTCTACTGAAGGGAAAAGCTTTTAAGCTGGATGTCTTGGGAAAGTTTCGTTTTTATCACCTTTGTTTCCAGTTAATAGCATGGCAGGTTTGAATTATTCATTATTAGATTTGCGACAAAAAAATGTATGTAATTCTTAGTTGAAACTGATATGCAGTAATTCAGCTATTAAGAGATTTAAACTAAGCTGAATTTATTAGAATATGATATTAACATCATCAAAAACCGCCTTAATTTTAGACGAACCCGAAAACTGGAAACTACGTCGAAATACCGACGATTACCGTTGTTATAAGTAACCGTTTAATCTAATTCTGAATTTACTTTAAAGACAAAGTTCCCAGCATCAGTACAAACGATGTCCCTTGCGGTAGAGAGTGGTTTTATTTCAGTACCGTAAATTACTAGAATTGATGAAACAAATATCAAATTTTCATACTGACTCGCCTGCCTTGACCTTGACTATTCAGGATATAGAAAAACTGAAAAAACTTTGTTTTTTTTTTCTCTCCCTAAACTCAGTAGTACGGCGAACATAACTGTAGATGGAATATTTTTCGCATTGAATCCGAGGCCATGGACTTGCTAAGAATTCTTAAATCATATATTGACTTGCTTTAGAAATCGTATTTAATACCAAGGAAAGATACAACAAACAATTTGGTAAAAATTTTACAAAAGAGACCAAGTGTAGAACTTGGGTGCTTACCATTTGCCAGAAAATTTCGGAAATTCCAACCGAACATTAAGGAGTACGTTTTGAGGCAGTCTGTTCATTCCGGTTGGTACGAACCAAACGGAATGTTGCTTACCATTTACCAATTTCTCGGTTCCGTCTCGGTTCCAGACTCATTCTACACAAATTCACCCCTTTTTGGGTTCAAACTGTAACGGATGTGGCAATTCTGCAGTAAACTGGTAAATCGCTTACGATTATGCTTTCGACATCCCAACCAGATTTTTCTGCCAAATGGTAAGCACCCCTTCTCTCTTTGTTTTTAACTTTCATTTTACCAGCTGTTTAAAAAAAAAAATTTCTCGAACATTCATGTTCATTTTGCCGCTCAAGAAAACTGGTCTCGAAGAGTCTTTTATCATTAAATACATTAGGTAAAATAAAGATTCTTCCAAACCCAGAATTTCTCAGGGTTATAGAATTCATAGTGTTTGTTGCTTTTGTTGTTTTTGTTGATCAAGAAGTGTAATAAGAAGTAAGGATTAGAGAAAAAGGTCAAAGATTAATTTATAACAAGCTCACTTTATTCATACTGTGGGGTAGATTTATTTTAAGTCGTAAATTTCCGTGACTCTCCATACATTTAGGATAGTTGTGACACGAAAATTTTGAATAATATTGACAATATTCATTTTTAAAATCTATATTTCATTTTAATGAAATAGAGATGTGTAATAAAATGTTCAATATCCTTAATTAGCATTTCATTAACAGTTTAAATTACACTTGATAACTTTTGCATGACATTTTAAACCTATGTTGTGCACTTACGTGGTGTTAATTTGGTATTACGTGCTTTTTAGGCTTTAGAAAAAGGCGGTTTTAGTTCTACAACATGTTTCGAACAAAAAGTGGACAATTGTTAGTGTTAATTAGTCTCAGTTTCATTTATTCTGTTTATAACAGTTATGTATTATGGCACCTGGTGTCAACATTTGGGCATACAGCTATTTCGAGAAAGGTTGTCGGAAAAATTGTGCACGCGACAATCCCGAAAGGTAATATGGGATATGATCAATACACTGTTCCTGACGACTGTAGCTGTCGAACCTACTTTTGTTGCTTTCCTTTAGCACTCGCAAATACATTTCCATGGCCTTTCGTGCCTATTCTTTCAAATTTCTTTGAAAAAAAGAGAACTCAAAACCACCCACAATGTCTTTCAGGATTGTCGCGCACTTTTCCCGACAACCTTTCTCGAAATAGCTGTATCCTACACGCGTTTCCATGGCCAGTTAATTTTGAATGTCCTATGTACGTTGTCGGTCCATTTATTCCATTCTTTCTACTTAATTGGTGGCCATCGAGTCTCGAAAACGCAATTTTTTTCTGTGGTCGTGCTCCGGTGCATAATTTCGCTTTCGTTTCTCTCCACAAAATGAAAGGGAAGAAGTGGAAAATTAGCCGAAAAAAACTGGTTTCACCTATGGAGATTAAGACACGATTCAGTTACATGCAATGAATTGTAGTTAAATACATACAGCCCCCCAAGATAAAGTGTGCAAATAATTAATTTGTGAAAAGCTACCTGCCCTTGCGGGCGGCCATCTTGATTTCAAATGTAACGCGCCTCCCTCATGCTGGGTATAAATATCAGATCTAGTAAGTGTCACTGTACGGCGCTTTCCCACTCCCTTTCGGTCAATTCTCTTTAGCGATTTGCTTGGACCACGTGACCCGAAACTCTTTGACCGCGCGGAATAATGAGACCTAGGAACTAGGCAACCATCCCCCCAGTGCATTTGATACTCAGTACATTCAAAAAAATAAAGATGGCCGACCGTAAGGGTAGGTGCTCCACCCCACGACGACTTCAGAAAAATAGGGGACTGTGAAAAGTCTATTCCATGGGATTTTTCCTTTATGTGTAATCAAATATTTGTCTACATCTAGAATGACAGCCCCACATGTATCATGTGTGCGCTAGTCAAAAATCCAAAAATATTTTTCCCAGTATTTATTTTAAATTAGCATCCTAAATGTACTTTTTTTTCAAAGGAAGTCTTACGGAACATCACTACTTAGAGAAATTGCCAGTTATTTCTGATATCGGATAGGAAAGATACCGACGGGGTAATTTCGGAGCGAGCTTGGCACGCAAACTCAATGATTCAAACATTTTTTGAGTAGGCTGTCTCTTTCCCAAGCGATCGCAAGAGACTGGGGAACAAGGCAGTTGAGTAGGGACTTTCCCCTGTTTTATCTGTGTATTTTAAGCATCGATCTGCTCTCCCCCTATTGATAATAAAGTATCATCTTACTATTTTAAGGCAGAAAGTATGAGTCAGTCACGCAATCTCTATAATATAAACATCATTCGCATTCTTCGAGTAGGGATTTTTCCCTTCTTTATAATCTCAAGGACTTGAGACATGGATATGCTCTCTCCTGTTGATAATGACCTATCATCTTACTATTTTAAGAATAGCCTTTAGGGTAGCAATTAAAAAATGTGGCTAGAAGGTTAATAAATTTAAATAACGACTGAATTTCTTGAATGTTCAATGCAGATCGTTCCCTCAGTACCTCGTCCCACGATGCTCTCGTTTTGTAACGGATCAAAAGCGAAATGAAATTCACTTGCAATTTTTTACACTTTTCGCCTCCTAAAAACGCCAAGCTCCAACTGGAAGACCATTTTTTTTGGTAACAAAAACAATGTACTTGATTTCTGGCGGAATCTCTCTGATTCTCTGCTTGGTCTTTCAATCCGTTTCTCAGTTCCTAATCAACCAAATACCACAAAGGCTTCAATAAAGTCGAGAAACCACACATAAACAACATACCATGAAATATGTGAAATTTAATGGACGTTTCTTGTCATAGTGGATCGCTTTTTAATACCAGTCATACTGTTACTGGCCTGAGTTTGCCACACGGTGCGGCCACTTCAGGAGCCTGGGTTCCCTGTGACATAAATTAAGCTAAAACTAATAGATTTCTATCTTATACGTTCGAGCTACCAAAAACACCTGTCTACCTAATAACATTCCCTGGGCAAAAAAGCAGGATATTCAAGCTTTGTGAGCAAATAAACAAATAACCTTACGCGACTAATCATGGTCTTTTCGACGTTGTCATGTCGTCACATGAACTCTGGACTTATATAAATTTGAGCACTTTCTAAGTTTGGTCGAAGAGAAGTCACCAATGGTCCGTTCCCCTGACCCCAAACAATACTAAAACAATTGGAAGAATGACATGTCATTGTTTCCTGCGACCAATTAGGAGAGACCTTACAAGCAGCTCCTACACTACTCTATAAGTTGGTTTTGGATTTATCAAAATTCATATTCGACTCCAAGGCGTATATAGGGGAGCAAAAAAAGAATTGAATTATTCAGCCCTGAATCTCAATTCTCATGTTTTATACCCCAGAGCCACGGAGCCAAGTATGACTTTTAATTCTATCCCATCAGCCTCAGTGTAGGAATTCCAAATATTTTGAACTGGGCTATCACGAACCTTGCTATTTTATTGGCCAGGAATTCTCTCGCCATTTTATCAACCAATCCAAAGTTAGAACACGCTTTCCCGCGTTAAAGGCCGGCAACGTGTTTTCGCATCAATTTCGGTCTTAAAAATGTCTCAGAAAGGGGTCTGTCATGATCGACTGGAGTCATTTTAAAAACTTAAATGATCATCCCATAACCATTTTCTAATCTTAAGCCATGACCAAGGGTTACTTCATGTCGAATTTCGTCAATATTAGTGGGTGTTTAGGATGCGATAGTCCTAACAGCATTAACTGATCGAACGCTTCGCTGACGTTTTGAATTCTACTGTCACGTAATAGACCGCAAGTGGCCGTCCTTACTGCTTACAGTCTAACTGTCTATTCACTTGTTTTATCTTCAGGCTTCTCTGGAGTTTTTTCACTGATATCTTCATCGCCGTCGTCTTTTTCATCCCCTTTGTCCGTCTTCTTCACAGGTTTCGGCACAAATTGGTCCACCGCCATCGCATTCCAAGCCGCCAAGATCCAAGGCGTAGCGTGAAATACGAAGTTAGGAAAATTTTCTGCGCAAAACAAGTAGCTGAGTGAGAATGTATTAGACGGGTTTAAGGTGTTTTAACACATTAACGAACATTTCTCTGTAATGGAAGCATCTGTTCAGGGTACCTTTGCGTAGATTGGAAGAAAGTTAACGGCTGATGCGTTTCCGGTCACGTGGTCCGAGCGTGTCTCCGATACGTCACCGAAATGCATTGACTGAGAAGGCCAGGGAAGAAGCCGTGCAGGGACTAAGATAGGCAAGTTGACCCCACTAGGACCCCTGATGTACACGCCGAGACAAGCATAAGTGGTCTTAGTGGAAATGTGGCCGCAAGATGTATAATGTATTTTATATTTGCAAGAATCATACTAACCTTTTGATCTGTCAACCACGAGAGTCTCAAATGCCGGGAAAGCTGAAATTGGGCGACGCGATAGCGCTGTCTGCTTCTCACTCGAGAGAACGGGTCTCATCATGTCATCTAGGAGCTAAAAAATAACAGAATATATATGGATCATTAGAAATTTTGTGGTGCTTCAACAGGCATGGTCATCTACCTGAAATAACTTTTAATAATGCTCATTTTTTTGGCGGTTAGAGGGGGAAGTTGGTTTGAAGTTGTTGTTTTTTTTTTTTTTTATCACGGGCGTATCAAGAGTCTTTCAGCAACAAAAACTGAGTGTTAGACTTTTAGAGAAATATTTTTTTTGTCTTTCGCAAGCGTCCGCTAGATCTACTATGGCAGTCGGCTATCTTTGACATAGAGGCAACTATAAAATATGGTCCTTAACTTAAGTACATTACATTTGTAAATTGTAAACTTGGAGTTTCGAAATTGATTCTATGAATTACAGGATTTTCAACAAATTTGTATTTGATTACATTGGCAAAAAAATGTCGATGAGTGTGCTGCAAATGCGGTGCTTATTTAGGACGGCGCTTCAGTTGAGAGAAGCTCTTAAAAATTTCGAGTGAGTTCACTACTTAATGTAAGACACTAACAATGCTTACCTGAACTATTTCCTTATCCGACAGATCAAACGATTGCTGTGTAGATGCTGCAGATTTAAAATATCGAAAATGTATATAGTTTGTCTAACAAAGTATGTTAAAACTATCTATCTGCGCGCGTAGCATCATGAAGGCCTTGAGCTAGTTCGGAAATCTGTTTGACTGATTTGGAAGTAAGGCGTATTGAGTTTAGTTGCGCAGTGTGAGGCTTGACGCTTTTAAAAGTATTCTCTTTTTCCGTAGCTACATTCCCTGGAATTTTCCTAAAAATTTCTCCCACGGTAATAGTAAACATTTATTATTTAACTTCCCTTTTTTACGCCAAAGGGTGTGGTCAGGATGTAGGGTGCGGTTTTAGCTTTGATCAGTAGTTGCTAAGTTTGCAAGTTTTCAGTCGTGTGAACTACAAAGTTGCTTAGCAAGCAGGTTCTTGTACTTCCTGTGTGTCTATCTTTTCCTTCTAATGATATATTGTTTTAAAAACAACCACACCCTGCACCCGGTGATTTGAGCAGATAGTTCGAAATAAAAAAAGAGTTTCCTGGCGAAGTTGGTAAAAGTATGTATACCTCGAAGTAAAATATATATAAGACGTTAGTTTTTTATTAGTAACTAAAAATATGCAAGCGAATGAAAATTTGAACGGAGAATTTATTAACTCTTTTAAATACTCCCCCCGCCCCCTTACCACTTATCTTCTAGAAAAGGGGTGTTTCTTATCCGAGGAATGACATTTAAATGTAAGAAACGGAGTAAGCAATGGAAAGTTATTGAATTGTAATTTATATGACCAGAATTAAGACTGAATACGAAGACACATGTGTGTCATGTCGCGTAGTCAGGCGCTTTTGGTGTGACCCTTCCAAGGTCCGTACTCTGTTATGAAATTTGAATTCCTGACTAAAGCTGTGTGGTTTTCTATTTTAATAAAAATTTGCGGAATATATAATAGTTTATAGTTTTCTAAGGACTTACGTTTTTCTCCAGTGGCCTTCCGCTCGGTTTTTGAGTGTTTGCTTTTCATCATGTAAATTTTATACGCCTCGTTTCCTCGAGGGCGACTTTTCTCCCTAACTTCTTTAAAATCCGGGAGCGCATTCAACGTGCATCTGAAATTCGTCTTCCACTTGCTGGGATTGGGGAGATCGATTCCTTCCGTGTATTTTCCAGAATAAATAGCCCACTGTTTGAAAATTTCACTATCGTAATGACAACACCATTGACGGTGCAATCCGTGTTTCCAAGGAATTTTGAACAATCCACGGCTTCGGTCGATCCACTCCACACCTTCGACTTCATTGTCGTCAAGCTTCTGCTTGAGCCAGTCTCGAAAACGCAATCTCTTGGTCCCCGCCGGTTTGCAGTAGTCATGCATTTCGTTTATCATTCTATTTAGGTGATTCTATCAAGATGAATTTCGACAACAGAATATTTCCTTGGAAGTGATAATTCTAAGAAAAAACGGATCTCAATTCTTTACAATCGGCGTCTGTGCCCTTTCACTCAACAAATCGAAAATGAAAAACTCGGAGGAAGCCCGTCTTTACCTGTGTAAGGATCTATAAAGACTCAGATATGATTTGCACGCATCGACAGTTGTAGATCGTTCTTAAAATGAATGTTGCCAAGTATGTCCCACCAATATACAGTCTTCATATGATCTATTTGTCTATGCCAAAGGGAAAATTCCCTTTTTTCAAAAGGGGTTTTTCCCTCTTCGCTTGATTGGTTTTTCCACAGAATAATGACTTATGTACATCCTGGGTGCAGACATCTGAGAAGCATCAACGGGAATGTTTTTCGTGTGTTAAATTTTTCTTTTCACTTATTATACTACGACATATCTTACGGAGCTAATTCATAAATTACCCTTAACGGAACGCTTCACGCGGGCAAAAGCTATTAATTGCGGGCAAACAATACAGACGTCACGCAATCTTTTTCTACAAGTGTCTTGTTTTTAAGACATAAATAATTATGCCCTCCCCTAAAAAACACGTATCACTTTACTGTTATTAAAAATATTCCTTCCTGGTGTCAAAGTTCACCAAACGCCACCAGAAAATATGTAAATCCCTTATTATTTTTGTTCGCTGATTAAATTGAATATGCGTCGTTCATATTATGGCGTGTACAACTGGTTTTATACAGGTGGCTGCCCTCTGTAAATTACATATAAAATACTTTCATATCTTTAAGCTTAAAATATACTAAATAAGGAATCAGCAATAAACACCGTAAATGGAAATAAACGGCAGAATCGGCAACAGTAGATCAACTGAAATACTCGGTAACGCGAAATAACGCGAACATAAGTGGAAAGGGGAATCCCCCGTTTCTGACACCTCCTCGCTTCTATTAGTTTCAATGGAAATTATTCTGGTCTCATCGAAGGTTCTACACTTATTTATTGCCTTATGAGCATATTTCTCCAGCTTTATTTTATCTTTTTATCTTTATTTTCTGGCGTGTCCTGAAGCAATGATCTTTAACCCCACTTAATTTTTAGGCTGATTAAACCGGCCTTTAAAACCCTGGAGAAAAAGAGTTTTCGGAAATCAAATATATTGGCCAAGAAACTGTTGGAAAAAAGAAAGACAAAAAGAATAAAAAATGAGCAATGCAATTATTGAAATGCAAATTTCTGTGTTGTTTGCATTGTTTCAAAGTGGACTGGGCCTCCAGAGGGCGTCTGTCGACATAACATATTTTTAGAATAATCATTAAAACCCTCATACCTTTCAATTTAATTTCGTATACATTCTTTGCGAACAGGGTGCACATACACCGTCACTTAACTAACTCAAAGTGTTGTAAAAATGGTTGATAAGCCTGGACTATTTTCCCAAAGGAAAGTAACATGTTGATTATTATTAAGAAGCGAGCGAAATCACCGAGTGAGTTTCTGCTCTTTTACTCCAAGATCTCCAGTTTGCATCTCTTTGCAGAGACCAATATTTCCCCATGATATTCCCATTTGATCAGGAATTAGAGAACCAAAGGTTTTCCTATCAATCATAATATCACGGATAAACTAAGAACGACAAAAAATGCGTGCAACGACTTTAAGTCGGCAGCTGGAGACGGGTGTTGCATATATCAACTAATGCGAGGTGACAAGATTCGTTAAAAAATTTCGGGGAATTCCCCGTTTGCTGCCTAAATGTTATGCAACTTAAAAATAATATGAAACTAGAGCTTCAACGTTTAAAAAACATTTTGCAATTCTTTTATCTCCTTTCAATTACCTCGTAAAGAAGACCAGTTTCACTCACTACTTGACACAGCAGTAATTAAAACAAATGTGCATGTTTTTTTAATATTGTTTTTCACTTTTCTCGTAGTTGTGAAACTTTGAAAATTGCTTTTTGAGCCCCTCAGCCACGTAGTAAACTCTTTTGACTCGTAACGAATGAGCGCATGCTGTGACTCAAATTAATAGTCAGAATATTGGCTGCGGTCGTAACTAGAGTTTAACTTAAGTTAGTGTCAAGTTACGTTATGTCATACCTAACTGTAGTTAGTGCTACAGTTAGTCGACATTGCGGTCACACCACGCAGTTAACAACAGTTAGTTCTAATAAGCCTATGTAAATTTTTTGTTGGTTGGTTTTGGTTTCCCCTCGCTTCACGCTTGGTTTTTATTTTGCGTATTTATATATGCTCATCTCGCACGTACGAAAAGAAGTGTCACATTCTGATTGGTTGGTTGGTTGTTAACTTAAGACTAACCCACGAACCCTGCTTGGGTATAACTATAGTTAGTCCGTATTGTTTTGGATCACCGAGGCGTAAATTTTCTAACTAT
>BOPM01000518.1:190545-246806 GCA_022179025.1 Porites australiensis | reverse complement strand
GGCCTCATAGTAGCTTTGGGTGGACTTTCTGTAAAATCTACAACAGAAGCAAAACGAAAGATCAGGGACGTTTCAGTATTTAAATACTGAAAAATGGAAAAACTCGTCATCATAAAAAAAGTAAGGTATATCTACGCAGGTGAAAGATCAATAGAATCCCGTAGGCCCAGTTGGGTTAATCTGTAATCGTAATCGTAACTGAGGCGTTTAACTTAAACCTTCGGTCGCTAAGCATAAAATTCGTAAATAGACGTTTCGTGCCACAATTTGTCAGTTATTTAAAACTTTTTCATTATCTTGTCACATGACTTAGACATTATAGACCTTAAATTTGTTCAACTTCACAACAATTGAAAGTATTTTTTAAACTTTTATTTCCTTTTCATTTTTATGTCATGACCCCTTGTGCTGATTTTTCTTTTTCTGTGGGTACCATGGTTACAAGCTTCTTAGAAAATAAATGGTTCGATATCCATTCTCGTCCCCAGAGCCCGTCGTTTCTTGGTCACGTGGTCGGGAAATGTGGGGAGCCACTGGTCGGTTACAAATTAAGCCGAGTGGCTCTGGGGACGAGAATGGTTCTATATCCTACCTTCTTCACTGGTTGCTTCTATCCCGTCAAAGTCTTCATAGGGACGAATCGCTCTGTTCTGACATTTGGTCCACAAGCTATAAACAATAAGACAATTCAATGTCAAGCAAAATAGAACAATAACACATTAAAATAAAAACAAAGGTATCATGCTTTACGGATTCCATTTTATTTTTGCCTGGTTGTAGTTTTTTAACTGAGACATACGACACGTAGAGATTACTGAATGTAGTTTATTGTAAGCACGTCTCTAGCCGTTTAGTTCAGCCGAAACTCCCCTTTTAAACTGGAAGACTTACGTCAATAATCTCTTGGTCGCCAGTGACTTCATCTTCTGGAAAGGACAGAGAAAAAAACTCTTTTGTCAAGTCATTCCTGTGAGATAAAGACTTTTGAAATGTACTACATGTTACTCTTGCAGAAGTTATTTTGAACATTGTTAGAAGAAGAAAATAGGAAAAAAGTTATAAATCCGTATAATTTTTGGCGCTTTCGTATGGCTGCTGATCATCAGTGATCTTTCAGTAGTGTCCTAAACTCAAACTTCCTTGGGTGGTTCTTAGCAAACACATCAGCGACTTCCGTTTCAGAACTTCTTCCTTTCTATTTTTTCCAGGTTTGGAGCTAAACTTTGGAACGCAATTCCCAATGAATTTCGTCAACTCTCAAAAGGAACTTTTAAAAAACATTTTTATGACTTATTGCTCTCGATAATGGAAGCAGAGGATGATTATGTTGAAGTGCCCACTCTGCCACAAAAAATCGCAAATTCTGCAACCACGACTTAATGCACTAATAATTGATAGGTTCTTTCACTTTAGTACATTTGTCTTATAACAACCGTCGCATACCCTCCCCCTCCCCCCCGCCTTCCTCCCTTCGGGCCTGTAATATCCTACCTTCTTCTCTGGTTACTTTTATCCCATCCAAGTCTTCATCAGACGATTTGCTCTGTTCTGACATTTGATCCACAAGCTATAAACAGTAAAACAATTAAATGTCAAGCAAAACGAAACAATAAAACATTAAAACAAAAACAACGGTATAAATCATGCTTTATAGATTCCATTTTATTTCAAATTTGCCTAGTTGTAGTTTTTTTTAACTGAGACGTAATAATAATAATAATAATAATAATAATATTTATCCAGGGAGCCCACTCGCCTTAGCGGTTTTCAGTGAGGGCACTGCAAATTATAAGTGACAAACTGACAAAAAAAAGTCACCCACTTTAAAAATTAACAACTAAAAAAAGAGCTAAAAACTGATATTTACACATAAAACTAATTTTAAAATAGTTTAACTATTAGATAGGCCATTATTTACAAAGTTTTAAGCTTTGCCTTAAAGAAGGACGATAATTTGCTGTTTTTATTGTCATTGTCTAGGTTGTTCCAGACCTAAGACGGTGAAAAATGAAAGTTTGCTTGCCCCAATTGGTGCGCACGCGAGGAAGGTGTAATAGAGATTACTAGAGATTACTTCATGTAGCTAGTTTATTGTAAGCACGTCTCTAGCCGTTTAGTTCGACCGAAACTCATTTAAACTGGAAAACTTACGTCAATGATCTCTTGTTCGCTAGGAACTTCATCTTCTGCAAAGGATAGAGCAAGTTATTCCTATGAGATAAAGCCTTTTGAAATGTTCTGCATGTTACTCTTACAAAAGTTATTTTGAACATTGACTAAAACCAAAAGTCAAAAATTCACTTCCAGTTTCATCCTAATAAAAGTACTGTTAGGAACAGGCCGGGAGGTGACCAAAAAGAGGGAACAAGTATGTTACGCCGAGTTGAAATGGACCAATTATTTTCCGGCAAATAAAGTAAGAGAACTATAACACCGTGAAATTCCGAAAATAAGCCCCTCCAAGTATAAGCCCCTGGGGGCTTGTACATGGAAATTGCCCCCAAATACAAAGTAAAACAAGGCAATAACGGTACAGTAACATATAAATTTTTGGGATTTGCTAAAGAACATATTACGTGTGTGTGTATGTGTATCCGCGCGATGGTTACCGCCTTTGCGGATTAATAAAGTAAAAAGTAAAAGTGTGCCAAATGATTGCAGTCAGAAAGTGTTACAGTTTATTGTTGTTTGGGCAGCTCACTCTTCACTCTCGGCTTGGATTTCCTCGGTCCATATAGACAAAGTACTTGCATGGCTGCGTTTTAGAAAGGTCTACGTCCTCAAGGCGAGTTTCAGTAAAACCTTTCTACAAATTACATTTCCTCCCAACTATAAGCAAGTACAAACGATTTTGAGACGCAAATTTCCGTCCAAATATAAGCCTAGCCGATTTTGAAACGCAATTTTCCCTCCGTATGTAAGCCCCTCCGAATATAAGCCCCTTCAAAAGTAAGCCCCTCAAAAAGGGCCTTTGAAAAATATAAGCCCCGGGGCTTATTTTCGGAATTTTACGGTATTTGCTTTTAAAAAGATTGAAATTAAGAAACGCTTACCTTCCTTAAAAATAGATTTGGCAACTTCTGGGGAACTCTGAAAGATCAAAAGTATTTGCATCAATTTCTGACTGGTACGTTATTTAAAATGTCTCCGAGAGGGGTTTGTCATGATCGGCTGGAGCCATTTTAAAAACTTCAAGGATCCCATAAATATTTTCTAAACTTAAGCCATGACCAACGATTACGGCTTCATGTCGAGTTTTTGGCCACATTAGAGGGAGTTTAGAATGCGATAGTCCCGACAGCAGTAATTGATCGGACACTGCTTCACTGACTTTCTGAACTCTACTGTCTATTAGACGACAAGTGGTCGTCCTTACTGCTCGAAGTCTAGCTGTCCAATCACATGTTTTATCTTCAGGCTTCTCTGGTTTTCTTTCACTGGCATCTTCATCGCCGTCGTCTTTTTCATCGCCTTTGTTGGTCTCCTTCTTTGGTTTCGGAACGAACTTGTCCACCGCCATCGCATTCCAAGCCGCCAAGATCCAAGGCGTAGCCTGAAATGCGAAGTCAGGAAATTTTTCTGTGAAAAACAAGCAGTGAGCATGTATCAGACGGGTTTAAAGCGTTTTAATACATTAACGAACATTTCTCTGTAATGGAAGCATCTGTTCAGGAGACCTTTTCATGGATTGGAAGAAAGGTAACGGCCTATGCGTTTCGGGTCACGTGGTCCGAGTGAGTGTCTGACCGTTCGTCTCGGATGCGTCACTGAGATACGTTGACCGAGAAGGCCTGGGAAGAAGCCGTGTAGAAGTCAAGACCCTATTGGGACGTCTGATGTACACGCCAGGACAAACATAGGTGCTCTTAGTGGAAAAGGGGCCGCAAGGCGTATGATGTATTTTGTATTCGCATTACAAGAAGGGTACTAACCTTTTGATCGGTCAACCACGAGAGTTTCAAATGCCGGGAAAGCTGAAATTGGGCGACGCGATAGCGCGGCCTGCTTCTCAAGCGAGTGAACGGAACTCCTCATGTCATCTAACAGCTAAAAAATAACAGAATATGGGTCACGAGAAAATTTGTGGTGCTTCACCAGGCATGGTCATCTATCTGAAATAACACAATATTTTATTGTTGAAAAAGTCGAAAAAACGTGTACTTTCACTCAAAAATGGCTCGACAACCTGCTACTTATGACGTCATACCTCGTAACCATAGAAACTGACCATCACTGAACTTGAATCAAAATGCGCGCGAGGGATGAAAGAACAGCTACTGAAAACATCAGGTGCTGATGTTTCATCTTCTAGGAAAAAACTCAGAAAAACCTTAGGGGGGGTGGAATCCCCCCCCGCCCCTTGTACGTCCGAGGGTTAACTCAACAACAATTATGCTCTCTCAATCTTTAATACATTACATTATAAATTATAAACTTGGAGTTCCATCAGATGATATTTTTGAAACTGATTCTATGAATTACAGGTTTTCAACAAATTTGTATTATATTGGCACAAAAATGTCGATAAGTGGGCTGCAAATGCGGCGTTTATTTAGGACGGTGCTTTGGTTGAGACAAGCTCTTTTTCGAGTGAGTTCAGTATTTAAATGGCAGACACCGGCAATACTTACCTGAACTATTTCCTTATCCGTCAGCAGATCAAGCGATTGCTGTGTAGATGCTGCAGATTTAAAAAGATCGACAGTGCTCATAGTTTGTCTAACAAAGTACGTTAAAAGTATATGCATGAATGTTCTATCCGCGCGTAGTATCATAAACCAAACCTCTGAGCTAGTTCGGAAATTTGTTTAGCTGATTTGGAAGCAAGGCGTAATGGGTTTAGTTGCACGTTGTGAGGTTTGACGCTTTTAAAAGTAGTCTCTTTTCCGTAGCTTCTTTCCAGAGAACTTTCCTTAAATTTCTCCCACTTTAATGGTAAACATTTATTATTTAATTTCCCTTTTTTACGCCAAAGGGTGTGGTACGTGGGGTGAGGTTTTAGCTTTGATCAGTAGTTTTCAGTTGTGTGGACTACAAAGTTGCCTGTCAAGCAGGTTTTTGTACTTCCCGCGTGTCTATATTTTTCTTCTAGTAATTTGTTGTTTTTACAACGACCACATCCGTGGATGTATATAGTACCCAAAAATATGCAAGTGAAATACTAAGTCTCCCCTTCAGTTTCTAGAACAGGAGTATTTCTGATCCGGGGGGGGGGGCTTTTAAATATGAGAAACGGAGTAAGCTATGGATAGTTTTCGAATCGTTTTTATATGACCGGAAGGAAGACTGAACTCTAAACTGGAGTGATGCGTGAAAACACATTTGAATGTTTTGTAGTCAAGTGCTTTTGAAGTGACTCCTCCAAGGTCCGCGCTCTTAGGGGTGAAATTTGCATTTTTCTGACTGAAGCTGTGTGGTCTGTTTTAAAATTCTAAGGAAATATAGCCTCTACTTTTCTAAGGACTTACGTTTTTCTCTAGTGGTCTTCCGCTCGTTTTTTGAGTCGTTGCTTTTCATCATGTAAATTTTAAACGCCTCGTTTCCTCTCGGGCAACTTTTCTCCCTCACTTCTCTAAAATCAGGAAGCGCATTTAACGTGCATCTGAAATTCGTCTTCCACTTGCTGGGATTGGGGCGATCGATTCCTTCCGTGTATTTTCCAGAATAAATAGCCCACTGTTTGAAAATTTCACAGTCGTAACGAACACACCATAGGCGGTGCGATCCGTGTTTCCAAGGAATTTTGAACAATCCACGGCTTCGGTCGATCCATTCCGCACCTTCTTTGTTGTCAATCTTCTGCTTGAGCCAGTCTCGAAAACGCAATCTCCTGGTTCCCGCCGGTTTGCAGTAGTCATGCATTTCGTTGATCATTCTATTCAGGTGATTCTGTCGAGGTGAAATTCGACAACAGAATGTTTCCTTGGAAATGATATTTCTAAGAAAAAACGGATCTCAATTTAATCGGCGTCTGTGCGCTTTCACTCAACCAATCGAAAATGAAAACTCGGGAAAAGCCCGTCTTAAAACCTGTGTAAGGATCTATAAAGACTCAGATATGATTTGCACGCATCGACAGTTGTAGACCGTTCTTAAAATGAATGTTTCCAAGTATGGCCCAGCCAATATACAGTCTTCATATGATCTATTTGGTTTTTTTTGCCAAAAGGGAAAATTCCCTTTGCAAAGGGGTTTTCCCCTCTCCACTTCATTGGTTTATCCACGGAACAATAACATCCTGGGTGCAGATATCAGTCGCATCAACTGGAATGTTTTTCGTGTGTTAAATTTTTCTTTTCAATTATTATTACTTTAACTAGGAAATATCTTACGGGGATAATTCAAAAATTACCCTTTACGGACTGTTTCACCGGGCAAAATCTTTTAATTGTAGGCAAATAATATTCAGACGTGACGCAATCTTTTACTACGAGTGCGTTGTTTTTGTTTTCCTTCAGACATAAATAATCATAGCCTCCACTAAAAAAGCACGTATCATTTTACTGTTATTAAAAATATTCCTTCCTGGTGTCAAAGTTCATCAAATGCGGCCAGAAAATATGTAAATCCCTTATTATTTTTGTTCCCTGATTAAATTTAATACGCGTCGTTCAAGCATTTCCATCATAGGCAATGGCGTGTCCAGCTGTTTTAATACAGGTGGCTGCCTTCAGGGCATTTCATATAAAATACTTCCATATCTTTAAGCTTTAAATATACTATATATAAGGAATCAGTTATAAACACCGTAAATGGAAATTAACGACAGAATCGGTAACAGCAGATCAACTGAAATACTCGGTAACGCGAAATAACGCGAACTTGTCAAAGACTGGAAAGGGGAATCCCCTGTTTCTGACGCCTCCTTGCTTTTATTAGTTACCATGTGAATTATTCTGGTACATCACTTATTTATTGCCTTATGAGCATATTTCTCCAGCTTTATTTTACCTTTTTGTCTTTATTTTCTGGCGTGTCCTGAAGCAATAATCTTTAACCCCACTTAATTTTCAGGCTGATTAAACCGGCCTTTAAAACGCTGGAGAAAAAGAGTTTTCCGGCGGAAATCAAATAAATTGTAATTGGCCAAGAAACTGCTCGAAAAAAGAAAGAAACAGAAAATAAAAAATGAGTAATGTAATCATTGAAATGTAAATTTCTGAGTTGTTTGCGTTGCTCTAAAGTCGACTGGGCCTCCAGGGGGCTTCAGTAGACATAACATATTTTTAGAATAATCATTAAAGTCCTGATATTGTCGAATTTTCGAGAATTTTCAATTTAATTTCGTGTGCATTCTTTGCAAACAGGGTGTACATACACCGTCAATTAACTAACTCAAAGTATTGCAGAAACGGTTGATTAGCCTAGACTATTTTCCCAAAGGAAAGTACTCTCCTTTTGATTATTTAGGAAGCGAAATTCCCAAGCGGAGTTTGTGGCTCCTACTCCATTATATCCAGTTTTCATCTCTCTACAGAGACTAATATCTTCATATTCCAGTTTGATCAGGAATTAGAGGACCAAAAGTTTTTCTATCAATCTCAACATCAAGGATAAACTAAGAACGACGACAAAAAATGCGCGCAATGACATAAAATCGGCAACTGGAGACAGGTGTGGCCAAGTATTAACTTATGCGAGATGACAAAATTCGTTAAAAAAATTCGGGGAGTCCCCTTACTCTCATGTAACCTGAAAAATAACAATATGAAACTAATGCTCATCAATGTTTAAAAAACATGTTGAAATTCTTTTATCTTCTATCAGCAATTCCCTCGTAAAAAATCCCAGTTTCACACTGCTTCTCGAGACAGCAATAATTTGTGCATGTTTTTTAATATTGTTTTTCACCTCTTAGTCTCGTAGTTGTGAAAGCTTGAAAATTGCTTTTTGAGCCCCTCAGCCACGTAGTAAGCTCCTTCAACTCGGAACGAATGAGCGCACGCTGTGACTCAAATTAATAGTCAGAATATTGTAATAGAGTGATTTTCTTGAACCGTGAAACAGATACTAACAAATAGTGCAAAACAGCGAGCGGTAAACAAAAGAAGACAATAGAATTAGTGCGTAGTAGTGCGTAGTATTCTACGACCTATTTCACGGTTCAAGTAATTAAACTCACTTTAAACAAATCGCGAGGTCGTAGAGCGGCTATATATAACAAGGAAATCCAAAATTAGACTAAATAAGATCAGAAACGGTGAAAAGGTTTATCCATGCATGTTATTCCGACATTTTGGTGTCTAAATAAGAGAGAAGTCCTTACGTCACGTTGTCATGGAAGCAATGTTTTTGGATGACAGCAAACCGATAAATTCACTTAAAAGTCTATTCGCTCTATTTCAAACTTCACTAATCTTATTCAGTTTCATTTAATTTGGCGAATCTTGGCGAAATTTTCTTTGGGACCGTATCTATCAGTATCGTTATCTATGTTTAGAAAAAACAAAGCGACAGTTTTTGTGTTGTTTCCATCTACTCCATAAAGCGGGTTCGTGAAATTAGGAAGTTTCATGTCGTAGTGGTGCAACGACGGCAAAGAAATGTACAAAATAGCTTTATGCACGTGCTAAGGTGTTGTTTGTTAATATAAACACATTATTTTTCGCCGTCGTCGTTGGTTTTGATGTCATTCAGAAATAGTGCTACCATGGTAACGTGAGGTCACACTTCTCCCTATTCCCCTGTTTTTATCATCACGGACTAAATGTTCTTATCTATTAATTTTCGTTTCTCTCACGGGCTACAACAACATTACACTCAGTAATTTTTTTTGCGTTATGTATTTTATTGTTTTTTTTCATTTATTTGTTTTTATAAAGAATCAAGGGGTTTTCCACCAAAAATAATGTTTAATAATAAATTGTGTGGCTTAATAGTAACTCTAACAACACACTGTCGTTATTAAACTAATCTGACTAACTGTTACTTCTTTTAGAAATGTTACTACTCATGAAATTTACCCTTTTTAAACTTGTATCAAGTCAAAGTTACTTTACAAAACTGTTAAGAAACAAAATGCAATCTAATTTTTCTAATGAAACGCTATTTTATGAAAACGATATTTGTTCTTCATGTGATTATATACAACATTAGAGGCTCAACTATACTACTCAGTAAGCAACACACGCTTGCGACAATGATGTTGGTGATTACAGTTTACAAGTGGTGTCCCCAGATTAAACCGTGACCACGTTATTTGGAAAAGACATTGAGGCACAACTGGCAACCAAGCTGCAAAGAAAACCTCTTTTCTTTTAGTTGCCTTGAAAAAGAATGGGAAACTATTTATTGTTAAACTACTTAACGGACGTCTTGCTTCCCTTACTTCAGGGCTTAAGTAGAGACTAAGTATAAACGGGTGAATCTTAACTATCTACATCTTTTTACTAGTCTATTACCACGTATGACCTGTTGCATTACTGTTGTTAACCCTACTGTTTACAGTACATGGGTAACAACTGGTTAAGTTGACGTAACAGAATTTTTTCCCGTTGACTTCTTTCTTGTTGCAAATTTCTTGCCTCGGTCACTTTTGACGTTTCTAACAAGCCTATGTCCACCCGAGTCTTTTTCACGAGAACAATATTTACCCGCGTTTACAAGCTTATCATTTCTGGAGAGCGTTAACGATGATCGTTACAACATTTTCGTGTGAACGCAACTAAGACGTAAACGTAAACGTCTGGACTAGTGTGGACACGGCCTTGGGCCATCCAGCGACGGCGGTTAAAACTCCTGTGGTCAATCTGCCCAGACAACTGTGCCAGTGACCCGGGATGATGTCAAAATTCATGTCCATAATGTTCCTTCTCTTCGTCGACACAGCGTTGTCCTTAGAACAATTTAATTAAACGCCAAAGCGAAAAGAAGAAATGCTTTGATAACTCAAAAGGTTTGTTACTGAAAGTGACCACTGTAAAGGACGGTGAAAGGTTACTCAGCACCTGCTGATCACACTTAAAATCTCCCTAGTAGAGTCAGGTGTAAGAGGAAGCGAAGTCGCATACTCGTTCCCATAACCGGACGAGTCTTCGGTCTTTATGACCAGCCGCAGTGGAGGCCTCATAGTAGCTTTGGGTGGACTCTCTGTAAACTCTGTACAACAGAAGCAAAACAAAAGGTCAGGGACGTTGCAGTATTTAAATACTGAAAAAAGGAAAAACTCGTCATCATAAAATAGTAAGCTATATCTAGTACGCAGGTGAAAGATCGATAGGATCTGGTAGGCCCAGTTGGGTTAATCTTTAATCGTAATCGTAACTGAGGCGTTCAACTTAAACCTTCTGTCGCTAAACGTAAAATTGTTAGGCGCAAATACCTGTTTCGTGCCACAATTTGTCAGTTACTTAAACCTTTTTAATCATCTTATCATATGACTAAGACCTTCATACAGTTGACACTAATTTAAAACTTTTATTTCCAGTTCATTTTTATATCATGACCTCTGGTGCTGATCTTTCTTTCTCTATGGGTACTACGGTTACACGGTTCCGGCTAGAAAATAACTTGTTCAATATCTTACCTTCTTCACTGGTGGCGTCTATCGCGTCCAAGTCTTCATAAGACGAATTGCTTTGTTCTGACATTTGGTCCACAAGCTATAAACAATAAGACAATTCAATGTCAAGCAAAACAAAGCAAGAAAACATTAAAACAAAAACGATGGTATCATGCTTTACGGATTCCATTTTATTTTTGGCCTAGTTGTAGTTTTTTTTTTATTGAGACGTACGTAGAAATTACTGATGTGAAGTATATATGAAATAATTCATTTATAGAGATTACGTAGAGATTACTGAAAGTAGTTTATTGTAAGCACCTTTCTAACTCTGATTTGAGTCGAAACTCATTTGACAGGAAAACTTACGTCAATGATTTCTTGGTCGCTGGGAACTTCATCCTCTACAAAGGATAAGAGAAAAAACTTTTTTATCAAGTTATTCTTACGAGATAAAGCCTTTTGACATGTATACTGCATGTTACTCTTACAAAAGTTATTTTGAACATTGACTAAAACCAACATTACTTCCAGTTTCATCCAAATAAAAGCACTATTAGAAACAGGTCGGGAGGTGACAACAATAAGGGGAACAAGTATGTTAAGCTAAGTCTACGATTTCTAATTTTTGAAATTAAAGTGTTTTTCAGTTATGATTTTCTTCGAGATTGCATAAAGTAATTCAATTATCTAAGAGAACTACAATATTTGCTTCTAAGAACACTTAAATTAAGAAGCGCTCACCTTCCTTGACAATAACTTTGGCAACTTCTGGAGAACTCTGAAAGATTAAAAGACCACACCAATGAATTTATTTTAAAAAACTGTGTAATATACACGAGACATATTTATTCAAAATGCAAAAAGAGAAACTATAAAAAAGGCTTATTGTTTAGCGAAGAATAATTCTGCGATCTACTTCATGGAATGCGGACTTTCTTCAGAAATCTGACAAATGATCCGGAGAAAGTGGAAATTTTGCCGCATACAGGCCATTAGTGGCTAAGATTTGTTTCTTTCGGAATGTTAACTACTGGTAGAAATACTTATTTCGCAAGAAAAAACATCCAACACGTTACCTCTTCCATTTCACCTTCTTGAGAACATGATGGCAAGATTCTATCAGTGGGAGACAACGGTTCTTGTTTAATATCTGGCTGGGCCATAATTCCTTTGTCTGAGATAAGAAGAAAAGGAATGAATAAAGACTGAAAAATTATAGATACTTCACAAACATCGATATCAAAGATCTGGCGAGAACAACATTAAAATGTCTGAAAATATTGATCGGCCCTCCCAGGAGCCAACACCTTTTCAGAAGCTCAGGGCAGAGACTTCAGATCTACGAGTGAGATACGCGCTGAGTACTATTAGTATTGACAGTACCAGAATAATGCAGCGTGTGGCGATAAGGAAAATATTGATCTTAAGAATTAATGTTTCACATCAAGTAAACTTGGACCTCGCTTGGGTTTAAAAGTGACACTAAGGGGATCGTTCACCAAACTTCCTTCCCCTTCTCCCACCACCATACATAGATCCACCACTGCATTCAAAAAAGACAGACTGCAAATAATATCGTCATCACGGGGAATCTCCGATAGTCGTTATTAAGTAATTTACCGTAAACGGACGCTTACAAGCCTTGAGCGTAAACATCTTCGCAAGGGGTTTTAGGAGAGCTTATAAAAGAAGGGACTTATAACCGGAACAGATAAAGCGCTTCGAAACAAGCTATAGCAGTGCTAATCAAAATACGTTTTGCATTTACTAGTTTTTAATTAAGCTTCAAAACGTCATGATCAATCGAATTCTTTTTAAAGCATTTGGAGTGGGGCCTTCTTATATCAGAGGGGACATATCGGATTTATTTCTTTTTTCTTGGTTACAGGGACGTGTAACCCGGGGAGCTTATTAGAGGATGGGAGGGGCGGGGGTTATAAGCAGTAATTTACGGTAGGCCGAAGAAAGACAAAATATAGCTAAACATATTGCAAAAGACTCGAACCTTCGATATATCATTACCTTCCATCACAGGTCTCGGATCGAACCATGTGTTCATGTAATCATGATCCAATAGGTGGGCAGGCCAGTGAAATGTTGGCCAGAAACCAAACCCACTAAAGGGCTTGCTTCCAAGTGGATAATATGGAGCCTTTCTTGGCGGTTCCTGAATAAAGGAAACAGTATTGGTTTCAATGATGAATATACATGAATTTTATATAGTTAAACCCGTCCATGAATGAAGCCGGGCAGTTAGACGCAACTTTTATGCAGTTGCGAAAAGAAAACCTGAAAGTATTGGTATAATAATATACATGAAATATCCGCCTGTTGTGTTTTCACTCATCTTTGATAACAACAATAAGTACTAGTATACGTTGTTGTTTTTTTTCCAATATGAAACGTTTTCACATGCATGACGTCACGGTGGCCATATTGGTGTTCCAAGACAATGAATCGGCGGCCATGTTGGTGTTCCAAACCAATTGTTGGAGAGTGGAACCTTTTTCTTCTATAATAACCTTCTTCAGTTTCAATACATTTGTATAGCTGGTTGGCACGCGTGAGTGAAAACGCTCAATTGACTATCCTGTTCACAATCAGACTACAGTACTAGTATATCGACCAGCAAGTAGCTGAAAGTTTACTTTCACTGTGGGTTCATTTGTGGTATACCGAAAGACCAGTGACGCATTCGCCCGCATAAAGTTTTTATTGTTTTTAGGCTAAGCAACAACAAAAAATCGGCACCACGATAGGAATACTACGCTATATGAATGTATTACAAATGAGATCACTCTCAAATATAAGTACAGGGTTTGGGCAGCGACAGAAAGGAACGGTCAACATTTTATTTTCATTTTATCATGGGAAAAAGCCCGTGCTCTTTTAAACACAACTGTCGATAGATTAATGAAGCAAATGAAGCAATGAAGCAAATATATTCATAAACGTAATGTTCTGTGACCTAACCGAAGCAAAGCAAAATTGGTAATATAAACGTCACTCGCTTAAACGCAAGGGCTATTTTTGCCACCTGAAACAAACTCAGTATTCCCTGTCAGTGAATAAAGTGACAATACATTAAAGCTTACAGAACGCGCTTTTCGTTTTTGTTTTTCGGTTTTCTAACCTTTTCGTTGGTTCGAAAGTTTAACAGTAAGTTTTCTAAATTGTGTTGAAAACTTATTTAATATTTTTCTGAGAAATAATATCTGAACATACAGTTTACAGTGTTATCTAACCGGATAAACTGACATTCACACCGCCTAACTTTATGTCTTTCCACGCCTTTCACTAGCGCACTGCGCTATGTCTGATAAGTTCCTGAGGAGAACTTGGTTGCATGTTGTTTTTATGGTATTTAACGATCTCACAAACTGAAATGCGAGGGGTATAATTGACAGAGCGAGAGGTTAACAAAGCGAAAAACATTTAAGCCTGATTCACTCGTTGCTTTTCAAAACTAACTTGGCTTTCCTTCCTTCAGTTTGAATCTTTAAAGATGACTTTAATATTTTGCCAAGCGGCCTCAATCATACCGAAAAAAAAGCGAGGTGTCCCATTCATGATTTCATCATTCTATCAGTGTTAACGATTTCCTCATACCTACTTGTAGCATAAAATCCTTTAGTCGTGCCAAAAGATTTAATAATATTAAGAAGGGTATTTCAAGGTAATCACACGGAACTTTTTCTGGAAGTAGTTTGGCTACTTTCCTGAAGTTTTGTTTTAATGTTTATTTCCCCATTTATGGGAAACAAATGGTTTAAGCAATTTCCGCTACATGTATTCCATTTAAACCCTGCGTTCAACTATAAATAAAATAATAATATTTTCCTCATGTAAGGGCCTTGCCAGCATTTATTTTCTGCCAAGCCGCAACCTTTGTCTCAATGAAATTAACAATTGTACTGATTCTATTTTCTGGTGACCAATATAAAACAGTATCTACTTACATTAATTCTATTTTTGACAGATTCCTCTTGGTCCCTTCTTGTAGACTTTCTGGAACTAGCAAGTTCTCTTGAAGTTGATGTAGAAACTACTGTACTCGTTGAGGCGTTTGCTGCAGAAGAAAGCAATTACTGACTTTTACTCAAACTCAGTCAAGATTGACTTCCCGCAGGAATTATAACCGAGGTCTTAAGTCTGTGTTCTAAGAGCCTGAAGCAGTCGGAATGTCGCAAAAGACCGCCCAATACGTGACCCTTGACTACATTCTGAGACAAACGATTAAATTATTTGCGTCGATGGGTTGTACCGGGCTAGTTATGTTCATCACAGTGGATACACAGACAAAACCTCACTAGATAAACATTCGTCTTTCTTTAATGTATTATATCTCTAAAGAGACAAAGCAACCCATTTTTTCTTTTTTGTCTGCGGAGACGTTTCCTTTGCAAACGCGCCCACAACTTTAGTCTTCAATAAAAGTGTACTTTTAGAAACAACCACGCTCTTGTACGCACACACGATGTTCACTGGAAGGTAGCAAAGAAAACAAAATGAACTAGTTGCTAGCTGGTGGCTGCTGCACCCCTCGCGGCCGGGCATGACTCGGGAGCCAACACAAGCAGTCAGTATCGAAGTTCCGCGTTGCACTTTATACTCTTTCTTGTGATATATATTCTCCTCAACATGGGTATTCCTCCGCAAGGCATAGTTTTTCATTGTTTTTCCGGCCAGAATAGAGATTGCTCTCCGCACAGGAATTTTTTGTGGCCTATTGCACAAATTTGCTGAATTTGTCGAATTTGTGGGGGGAGTTCAACTCTCAGTTTCTTCGAATTAAAATCTTCTTGTTTGCACGCTGCCAAACAGAATCGATTTTCGCAATCTTGACTCCAACAAGTAAAATACGTAAATATTTTAATTCAACGAAATACAGCGAGCGTTCAAACTTTCCGAAAATGGCCGTAGATAAAGATTTAGTTCACATGATCAAACTACATCTGTAAAAGATGGCTCATCATCGCTTATCTTATTGAATTCCATGTAAAAAGACTTCATAAGATACAGACACTATTTGCAGGAAACCGTATTTCACTTAAGATCACCGATTAGGTAATTTACGAATTCTTTAGTTTGGAGAATTTACTGCGATGCCATTCCTGAAATTGAAAAATCCATTATCAGAAAGAATCACTGAATAGATTGACCATTTCCATGTTTATGTTCTGCCAATTATGACCCAATCTTATCTTTGCATAAGATCGAAACATTCTTCAAGACTTTCGAACCTTTGTCGCAAGCGCCTAAAGCAACACTGAGCTTTTATGCGATAATACAATGTCTTGGTTTAAAGATTTCATGTGTTCAAACTAGCATGACGCTTTCTTGGAATAGTCAAAACCCAAAAAAAACCTCTGTGGTCGAAACATGAGTGCGCGTTAAGGACGCCGTGTACTATGCAGTTGCTAAAAGAAAAAATTTTTTCAAGGTTTCATTTAGAATCTATGCATTAGCTGAAACAAGCTTTAAAACCGTATTTTGTCGCGCATTTTAATGAAAACTCTCAAGCATGAATGCTGAATCCACACATGTCCCAAGCTGCTTTCCTACAGGGTGCGACTACAGAAACCACGCCCTAATCAACCTTGCGATTTTCGTTGAAAAAATATCCCGGGGAAGTCCAGTTTTTCTAGCGCAGTAATAAAAACAGGAAACCGACATTTAACATCCCTGAAAAACTTCAAACTGGGTTAGAAATCCCGCTTTAAACGTTGATGTTTCCAAAAGAGACCCACCTTATATGCAAATTACGTCATTTAGGTCTTTTTCTGGGAAAATGTCCAACATCCGCATGTATTCATTTTTCTTAGAATTAAAGCGCAGTTATCGCCTGATGCAAATATTCCTCGTTGATTTCGGCACTGCATTTTGGTTGAGTAGAAACATTGATTTTGCTACAACATGAGTGAATTATAGATGATCTTTGCCTTTTTTCAAAATATTGCTATGGCTATTTTACGTGCTAATCCGTTAAGGACAGAGAACAAGGGGGTCACGGGTTTATGCACAAGGAAGGTTTCGAACATCCCAAACCTTTGGTGCAGGGTACATACTGTTGATTAATGCTCTTCCAATTTGCAGCAAGGCAGTTTTTTAACTATGTGCGAGCGGCAAACAACTACTCTGAATAATGAATAAGTTAATAAAATTGATTTCATCAGCGTTTCAGATAGTTTCGTTGTTTATATTTGTGTTAGCGCAAGTCGCCTTGGAAGTCGATCTTGTGTTGGTCAGGCCGTTTGAAATACTCACATTTACTCTGTCCGCGTCTCGACTGCCCAGAATCTTTCTTGTCGTTTTTCCTGATAATCTGGTACACTTTGTATGCATCTTGCCCACGCGCGATGCCCTGATTCGGAAGCTCACGAATGTCCGGCAAAGCATTCAGGGCACAGCGGAAATTAGCCTTCCATCTTCGCGGGTCTGGCTTGTCGATACCTCGTCTGTAGCGGCCGGTATGCGCCGCCCAGGCTTCGAAGACGCAAGCATCCTTGATCACGGACCAACACTGCCTGGAAGCATGTTTCCACGGGACTTTAAAGATGCCTTTATCGCGTTCTACCCACTGGAGTCCTCGAAGCCTGCCGCTGTCTGCTTGTTGTTCGATCCATGCGCGTAGTCTCATCTTCTCCGCGGGCATCGCGAACTGATTTTCTCTTCAAAAGTCGAGTTATATAAAAAATACTGCAGTAGGAATATCTCAAATTTTTGTCGCAGATTGGAAGAGAGGAACTTCTTGGTTGCTGGCTGACTGAGTAACGAATGAATGAAGCTTCCCTTTTTGATCAGAGGTCTTTTATCTCAGACAGTTCGTGACGCGCGGGGAGTCCCCGAGTATTTCCGGGAACTGTGATGTCACTGGCAACCAATCAGAAGCTAGCGAGTTCGCGGCAAAAACACATTGACATTAAACGAATTTAGATCGGTTGTAACTAGGGTGTGTCAAGTAATTCTCAAGACTTTTGAACCTGAATACATTTTATCTTACAAAATGTCCAATATACTAATTATTTTTCTATCAAAAGTCGGTAATCTCTATGCTGCGTTTGCATATTAATAAAAGCAATGAATCAGTTTCAAAACTTGGCCAGTTTTAGTTTCGTTATCTTGTAGAATCGATGATAAAAAGTGAAACATGGAAAAGAAAACTGAAGCGGAAAACTTGACGCTTCAACAGAAAACGAAAGAACTTCATGTGCGTTACCTTGAACGCGAATGCAAACGAAAACATATGGCCGGCGGAATTATAAGACAAAAATTCACGTCTTGTAAAATACCTCAGTAAAACAAGGTACGGTAAATACCGGGAAAAACTAATTTTAGAATTCTTTTGTCTAAATTATGTACAAGACAGGTAAGAAATTGTCCCACCCTATGCCATGTGATTCGGGTATGATCCTAGTTTTCGATTAGTATAATAAATTCAAATTAACGAAAGCAATTTTAAGATCGCTGGGCAAAAAGAAGTTGTAATAGCACCTCCCTTTTAAGTCTTGTTTAACGTTCTTCATGTAGTGAAGTCAGAGGGTTGTTTTTCGAAAACAACTGGTTACATAAAACGTAAGTGGACTCGTGACATTTCGGGCTGTAACGAGCTAAATTTAAAACGGTGACTCCAGGATATTACGTTGAAAATATGTAAATATCAAAATGTGTATTTATTAGCATGTCTGAATAAAATGACGATTTTTAATCGCAAAGAAAACGAAATGCAAATAAGAAATTGAAAGCTTTAAAACGTCATAGAAACTGACAAGAAAGAAATGAAAGAAACAAATTATTCCTTTCGATCAATCCGAGAAATGTTCGAAAGCGTGACACGATGGTGCGAGACTTCGTTACACTGTATAAACACTCAGTGTGCAACGAGTTGTTTTTCCGGGTACGGTTTTTCACATTAAGAAACATAAATCCTAGTTAAATCTATCATCAACGAAGCATTTGTTTAAAGCAGATAAAGGTTGTTTTGCTTTCGTCTTTAGCTTTCGATCCATCTGATACGAACAGGGAAAGTCGATTTGTATTCCACGTGTACGAACAACTTCCGTTTCCTAGCTAGACTGATGCGTGCATGCTGCGCCTACAGCGACTACCATCTAATGATATTTGTTGTTATTTGGAGCTGATACAGCCACAGGTCAAGTTTTGTGATTTTTCCAAAATATTTTTCCTCAGATAAAAAAGTAGACTAGAACTACGCTACGCTAAATGTCTCCTTATGCTTTATATTTTTGAGGATTTGAGGAGAATACGATCCTTAAATTTTACAAAGAGCTCGATCAGAACAAACAATTGAAAGAACACCTAAAAAGCTTATAAAGAAACCTTGCAAAATTATGCATTACGTTTCCCTTAGTCGCAGAGAAAGAACTAACCCAAGACAAGCGTATTTAGTTCGGCTTTTTTGAGGACACGGAAGTTCAAAATTAGTTGCCTGTATTAAATTACATTTGCAAAGTTCTCCTCTTGTACACAACATTTTGTCTGTTAGGTATGTTATCAATACAGCTAGACGGGATATACACACGTTTTTCCACCTTAGAAAAATCAAAAAAGGCATTAGAGGAAAGGAGTTTAGACGTCAATTAAGTTAAGAATAACTTCTAAGAACCGCGTGAGTTTTTTTTAATATTCAGTATTCACCCCTCAAGGGGTATTGGCCCCTAATTCGACCCTAATTCACAAAGACCGAGGCGGAACTACAAAAATATATATATATTATATTATCCTAAAAATGCCCCCCTAGTGCGAGGGCAGCTTCAAGTATTCTTTTAAAATGAAAAACAACGATTCTTGAAAAGTAGAGTTGTATACCTGGAAATCAATGATCTAGGGAAATGATTTACGTTTTGTTTAGCGGAAAGATGTATTTCATAAATTATCGTTGCGGCGCTGTGGATCGTAAACGTATACTGTTTTCATTGCACGCTAGCTATTTGTGCAAATGACCTGCTTGAGGGAATGGTTTGATTTTTTAACGGGAGGCTGGTTTTGGTTGGCGAAAGGGTACCTACAGAGGTAGATATTGCAAGTGCAGGACGTGTTATCTTCAATCCTGACATGAACTCCTCGGTGTTTTCAAGTGAAATCGTCGCACACAGGAGAGGGAAGTGGTTAATTGGATTGTTCCTTAATGTGTGGCTTATCGATAGGCTCGGACAAGGGCCTGGTTTGGGTAATCTTGGGGTTTGTAAACGATTCAATTCAGTAACGCACATAGAACTTAGGAACCTCGAACGTTTGCGGCTCAGCTGCAGAAAATGTTTAACGCGCTAAACTGTTATCTGTTTAAACAATAAACATAACAAAAATGGGAACTAACGCTAATCGGCTACCCTGGTCCGAGAGGTTTTTCTTGACACACGCCGGAGAAAAATCAAGAAAATCTCTGGGTTCAGGGTACTAATCGTAGTTACAACCCCGTTGATTTTGGTTCGCTCATTGAACGGGCTAGTCAGGGGCTAGTATGGTTTGGATCTTTGTTCTTGCGTACAAAATGAATAGATTCTAAAATAGCTAGGAGCTGTCGATTGTTTTAATATACGCAGGTTGTGCACACCTCCTCGAGCAACTATTATTTATAAATATCTAACTTAACCTATTCTTTAACTCCAGGAGCATTGCTTTGCGGCCTTCAAATACTAATGCCCTCAATTCATAAACGAGTGACTTCAACAGACAGCAATATAGGGCCTAAACAAAATACTCTACCAGACACGAAAACATTAAGTCGCCAACAAAGGCTACGCATGAACGGAAGTCTTGTATAATTAGTTATTTCCTAAATTTGTTGGTGTAACACTCAGCAAGTTAATAAACTGAATAGTGGCTTCATTTTTTATTATGTCAAAGTTTAAGCAAACATTTCTCGTAAAACAAAGAATGTCCTTGTTTGCAATTTAGAGACGCTGTGCAAGCACATCTGATAGTATTCTAAGAATAAGGTTCACCTTTCGAGCTTAAACACACCCTATGAATTACGTCTCGTCACACCTTAAGTTAAAATAACCTTTGATTCAACTTCCGTGAGAACATTGGACATTTCATAAATAAATTCTCTCGGTTCATTGATCCACTTAAATGCACAGAGTGAAAAGGTATAGAAGCGCATTGGCTGATTCTAGTGTGATAATTGCATGGTTGTAATGGTTTATATATATGTCGCACGATTTCATACGTTAATGGCTTATTGTCACCAACGACTATTTCATAAACTTTAAAAGATAAATATAATTTGAATTGGCGTTTATTTGTGCTCTATTTCCTTTAAAGCTTATGCCAATTAATTCAGTCGATATAGGTAAATTTCTAATTTTTTTTTTTTGCTTCTGGCCGTAGTTTTCATCTTTAGATAAATGGTCGCTTTTAACTTGCAAAACACTGAGTGCGCATGTTGTCACTGTTAGGGACCTTACGATCCGACAACGGCAACGCCAATGAAAACGTCGCTAAAAATAGACTTCGCCTCCTTTCAAACTTTTTCACCCTAACACCAAGTCACCCCGGGTAGTTGAAAATAGTGAAGTTAGGTTGGAAGTGAAGGGACAGGACCGAATTCAGACAGAGATAGAAAAGTTTATCGCCTTGCCGTTCCCGTTCTCAAGTAAACTCAAAATTTGGCCATTTCACGTCGAAGTTACGCATTCTACGGCATAGAAATTTACATAAAGGGTGATAAAAGTACAGAATTTTGTCTTGCTCATAAAACCTACTGGGCCAATTATTTCAACGGAGTTAAGCCCGTGTTTAACAGAACCGTGATCTAAGCCATATTCAGTTTGCCCAACGCTTTTATATATCTAAACACCATTTATCGTGCACAATTTCAATAAAGCACAAAGCGTAGACTGGAAAAGCATGCACGTATTTTCTTAAATTAACCCACTAAGAAAAAGATATTTAGGTCCAATGATTTCCTAAACCGCGGCTTAAGTTAGACTTCGTATAAAAAACCGACCCATTGTGTTCTAGACGTTCCCCTTCCATCGCCGTCGCTGTCGCCGTCGCCGTTGCAGCTTCTTATATTTTTCAAACTTGTCTCTATATTGTTTGGCTGCAGACTTCGAAATTCTCTTTTAAAATACTTCACTCGGCTACGCCTCGTACTTTTTCCTTACACTGACTTCTTTCAAGTTGCTCATATATTCCCTTGCACTGAAACAAATCAAATTTCAGAAGGAACACGTTGACGGAAGATCTTTCCAAAAATATTCCACGACACTTGAAAGGTAAGCTTAATGAAGCCGCGTACAGATTGTTAGCACCGGAAAGCCGATTTAGAACAGATAAATCTAAAAAAGGAGATTCTTTTCATTGCTCTCGAGTTAAAATCTCCGTTAGAAATACAAGCCTGGGAAACTTGTAAATTGTCAGTACTGTTGATAGGGTCTGTGGACTGTAAATGGTAGCTCATTTCGTGGTGCGTACTTCCGGGTGATCTTATTTACATTTTGCAAAATTAAAATCAGGACCTCGTTTTTCCATAGATCGCAGTTTTAATAATTAAGTTAAACTTTGAAACTGCTCTATGTATTTATCGTTTAATAAGATGGCTTTAAGACAAGACTTGTTGAAAACTACGACAGAGAAACGCCAAGTAGCCACAATTTTGTGAACTTACGAAAAAGGGTTTGTCTGACTTGAGACATCTTCTACCGAGTAGTCGGGAATTAAATCGATCGGAAATGATGTCTTAATTAAGCCATCTAAGTCATCTATCAGTTCTAATTCAAAGTTCCTCTTTATCTGTAAACTGTTCTTGACGGTAACATTAAAGGCTCAGTAATTAGATGGAATTAAACTTTTAAGTTGTGACTTGGAAGTTTGCCTATACTTGCTGTATTTTTATAGATATCGGCCTTGTTGCTGTATGGAACCACTCATGACTAAAATTTCCCTAAACAAGATCGACTTAAAAACTCTCTAATCGCATTTTTTTTGCTGCTTTCTCTTTGTTTGTTCAACCCATTTTATAGTGACGAAGCCGCTGTATGTTCCGTCAATGTTTAACTCCATGCCTACCGGAGGTATTTCACTGTATAAGCGTTCACTCCAAAATCGCCACCCTAAAAATGGGTGTCAACAAGCAATTTATTACTAACATTACATCAAGTGCAAAAAAGAGGTTTTTAAAGAGTCTAAAAACCCCTGCCATGCAATGGACTTCCGTAGCTTATTCAATAGTTTTTGAATCAGTATAGACAATAATACCACCCGTAAGTTACCGGACGAATAAGATTGGCCAAGGTTTACTACTATCAGCTTTAAATCCGGTCACCGGATTTCCGTAGTTTGATAGAAAGCCTTTTGTCAAGTGCCAAACTGTAAATAGAGGACAGTGGCTGCAACTATCCCCGTTCTAGAACTTCCCGTCAGGAAACCATGGATGCATTAACTAGCGAGTCTGCTTAGCACGAATTGCGTGCCTATAAACGACCTTTGAACTGTGCCGCCACAGGAAGACTGGCATGAATCTTTAAAATCGTGGAACCAGTTTCAACTCAAAACTGAATAATGCAAATGCGAAATTCAGATTCTGGAAATGGGAAAGATGAATGCAGTCAATGACCTTGTGAAAAAAACCCCTCTACAGCGGGTACAGTACTGGGTTTACCTTGCAAATCATTTTTCCTGCGTATAAGGTTTGTCTTAAAAAAAAAGCTTTCTTGAAAGGTGAAATAGTAGATATTTCACTAATAAACTTAACATAAAAAATGGTGAACATGGAAACTGCAAACTAGTACAAGAGAGTAGCCATGAATTAAAAGTGAAAAGTTATTTCAACGTGATTTGATCATGCAAACAAGGCGATATTAAAAAAATAAAAACAACAAAACTTTTTTGCACTTAAAAGAGCACACGGCGTCACTCACGTTTGACAAAGAAGTCAATATCTGAAAATGAGGTGTTTGGTGATTTCAGTCTGCCAATGACACGGTGACAGGGAAAAAAATCAATTATTCTCTCCAGGAGCATATCCACGTATGGGCCATATAAGAAAGTGCTTCCTGTCGCCCGCAATTCCCCAGGGCCTTTGGCTGAAAACCCATATCCAGGAGACATCCCGGTGAAGGCGAAGCACAAAACTGACCCACCCATTACAGAAAAAAATCTCTTTGGTCTTGGAATCATTTTATTTCGCAAGCGAAGCGTAGTATACAGATTTCTGAGGAATAAACTCTTATAAAACTCTTCTCGTTATTTTACATAAATATAAATTCTTAACCTCCGATGCAAATAACGTGTTTGCGAAAATCGGTTATAGCTGAAACCATACTCGACATGAGCGAATGATAAGCATTGCAATTATATATATTAACCCAATTAATTATTAAATATGTCATTAATAAAATCTCAATCTCTTCTTCCGCCGTCTTCGTTTCCTTTCCCTTACAGTCAGAACGTAAAACTTCACACGGCTACAACCAAATGGCTTTTCAAGTGATTTTAGAGGTAGAGTATCAAAACCTTACTTTCCATTATCGTCTATTTTCGCTTTAAAACGTCCAGGTACTGCCTTTTGTATAGTAGTAATAAAGTTGTTCGGTTATCAGAATTAGGGAGTTTAACATGACACGAAGGCAACCAGAACGTCAAAAACGCAATAGGTTTAGGTTAGCAAAACAATAACTTTTACACGCTCAGCACACTTTGTAACGTGAAAAGAATGACGAATTTTGTCTTTCTCTCTTTGAACTTGGATAGTTTTTCTAAAGAATTCAACTCCGGGAGAGCTCGCCTACATTTGACAAAGAGGACGAGTTGGGATACTCGTGCCTTTTCATTGAAGTTTCGCCGCCCTAATTGTCATGAACGTTCTTTTCTATGAATTAAACTGAGAATCTGGCTTTTCTAGGGAGAAAGAGGAGCGAAAGGATAAGAAAGCGAGGATAGGATAGGCCATTTATCGTCCGGAGGCACGAATAAGAAACCTCTATTCTGGTTCTATCGTCGTTGTCTTCTGAAAAGACACCTGCCATTGTTTTCAGGGCTAAGGCAGGACATTGTTTCGTTAGCTAATTAAACAACATCGTCGTCAGAGCTCCATGGCACCCCGTTTCCCCTCTCTCCTTCTCGACCCTCTTCGTCTTTTTAAATCTCCTCTTCCGTGACCCGTATGAAAGGCTTGATTCTCAGTTCAGTATGAAACAATAGTGAAGTCACGCAATAGGACGGCAAAGGCAACGGCAAACCTTGTGTGACAAGCCAAGCGTGAAAATGTCATGCTTGAAAAACAATTTCCGCCAAACTTCAACTCCCCTAAAACAGATCCTTCGGTGAAAGACTAGGGACACGTTTCTCGAAAGTCCCGATAATTAACGGGCCCGTAAAGCTGTTGTGGTTTACATGGAATATAGAGGTTTCAATAGCTTTGTATCTAATACATAAAACTACCAGTTAATGAAACGAAACGGAGTAGCACGCTAGCCAGGACCCACGCTCTTGTTCTTTACATTTCGATTTGAATGTGTCTTTTCGGGCCCGAAAGTTACCGGGACTTTCGAGATCACGACAAAACACGCAAGTAATAACCCTGTCACGTTTGTAACACACACACGTTTTGCCGTCGTCTTCTTTCTGCCCTCCTTTTGCGTAAGCTAACTATCGGTACCAGAGAAGCGCTTCATATTAATTGGAAAATGCAGCGCGATGGACTTTACAGCGAAAATAGGCGATTTTTGGGTCAGATTTTTTGGTAAATTTGTCTATAATTTTTTAAAAGAAAAACGAATTGTCGGCGAAGGAAAATGGACCGTGGAAATTTCCATTAAATTAGTTTAAGGTCGGGGATAATCAGAGTCACTTCTTATCTTTTCTTTTGCATGACTGATTGTCTTCCTAAAGCACCCCGCCCCCTCCCATTCCCGAATAGCACCACAAGCCTATATCTCACTAAAAATCATTTATCTTGGCGTAACAACAGGATGCGGCGTGTAACATGGGTTACTACGCGAGTGCCAAGGGCCTGGTAGGAGACCACGTTTCCAGGGGTTAGGTAGGAGACCAGGTTTCGGCGGAAACGCAGGGTTACCATGTTGAGGCACAGGGACCCCACAGTTTCCATGTATCGGGTACACCGGGTCAAACTGCTGTCGGTTTGCTCTGTGATCATGTGGCATTACGCCTCTTTGCTGATACCACCAAGGCTTTGGTGGTATCTCCGTTCCTCTGTTATTAACAGGAAACGGTGTAGGTAGAGGAGAAACCCAACAAGGATATGAATGGTGTTCGGTATTTGCTTTAAAATATTTTCTCTCGTTATAATAGGGCACTGTAGGCGACATGTACTCAAACTGAGGTCGTCTTGGATAAGGGCGGTGTATGCGAGGATCTCGTATGTTCGACTCGCACAACATCGCACGCGGCATTCCATGTACTTGTTGACTTCGATTCATTTCCAGATCCAAGGAGACCAATGGAGGTGGAGGAGTCAAGTTTTTCAGTGTGCCTCTATTTTCTACCGCTTCATTGTGGGTTGGCATCAATTTGGGTTGCTTTGCCAAGATGTATCCCTTCTCTGTACACTTTCGTTTCATACTTCGTATTATGTTATCCCACTGCATGGCTATCAAAGGTTCACTCTTGTTTTGAGTGTCCTGATAATAAACGCCTTGGTGACAAACTTTACTTTTAACTTGCGAGGCTTGAGCATCGGACTTTCTATTTGAAGACGGCGGCGGTGAAATAACAGAGGGCGCTCCTGCTGACTTAACGATATTCGTACCCAACTTATCGCCCTTCTCAGTCTCCTTGCATTTTACATTTGCCTCGACTTTGTCAGAAACGACTGCACTTTTGGGTTCAATCTTGTTTTGAGTGTCCTGATAATGAACGCCTTGGTGACAAACTTTACTTTTAACTTGCGAGGCTTGAGCATCGGACTTTCTATTTGAAGACGGCGGCGGTAAAATAACAGAGGGCGCTCCTGCTGACTTAACGATATTCGTACCCAACTTATCGCCCTTCTCAGTCTCCTTGCATTTTACATTTGCCTCGACTTTGTCACAAACGACTGCACTTTTGGGTTCAATCTTGTTTTGAGCGTCCTGACAATAAACGCCTTGGTGACAAACTTTACTTTTAACTTGCGAGGCTTGAGCACCGGACTTTCTATTTGAAGAAGGCGGCGGTGAAATAACAGAGGGCGTTCCAGATGACTTAACGATATTGGTACACAACTTATCGCCCTTCTCAGTGTCCTTGCATTTTACATTTGCATCGACTGTGTCAGAAACGACTGCACTTTTCATTGTGCGTTCACTGGGTTTCTTAACCTCTTCCGTTTTTGAAGTTTTTTCAGCCAGCTTACTGGAGCTTATGTCATCCTTCGCAGTTTCCACTTTGGACTCTCTAGGAGAGGGCACTACTGAAAAAGAGTTATTAACCTTTCGTTCTTTTTTCCTGGTTTTATTTTTAGGTTTTGACCACACTAGATTCTTTCCTGTTGATTCGAGTGGTTCCTGTTTTAAATGTTCCCTCAAAAATGTTTCATTTGTTTCGTTATTTCCCATTCCAGTCGTTCCACTTCGATCAAGTGACTTGACAGTCCCCTGAGTGATTGTGGCGGAGGAAATACTTTTTGACTCAACATTTCCGAAGTTACTTTTTCTCATTGACTGTACTGGAGACTTCGTCATATCCTTAACAGGTTCCAGTTCTTCAGAGTTTTCAACTATATGACAGTTTAAAAAGACGTCTGAGCATTTTGTCTTTTCCACCAGGTTTTGTGACGTGCTTGTAAATTTTATCTCCTCCTCCCTCTCTTTTGATGACAAGTTATCTGGACAGCTTTCTTTTTCCGTTTCATTTCTTGACTCCGTTTCATGATTGATGTCTCTCCCTTCCTCTTCTGCTTTCCCGAGCAGTTTCTCGGTATTTTTCAATCTTTCCGATTTTCCTTTAACGGTTTTATTATGTGTCAAATTCGTCTTCGCTTGTAACAAACGGGGTGAAGAAGTTGACAAATGCATTGCTTCTGACTCATCACCTATCGCTATGTCACGGCTTGTAATCTCTTTTTCCTTAACTAAGCAATCTTGTTTGTCTTCTTCAATTCTATAACCAGGATAACGCGTTTCTGGTAATGTCATAACAGAACATCTGTTATCCACCTCCTCCTTTTCCTCTGAGGTAACTGCTCCTTCTCTCTCGTCGTCAGTGCCGTTTCGCTTCACTTGTATTTCCGATAACAATCCATCACAACCACTACCTTTTTCTGTTTCTTGGACGTTCGGTAAAGAAACTTCATAGCACCCTCCCTTTCTTTCACGCGCAGGTAATTCTACCTCTGAACCGCCGACGATGACATCATCCATTTGAACTTGTAGCACGTCCTCGAGAGTCGCAGCTGGTCGCTTTTGTGTGGTAATTTCACATGGCTCTCTGTCTAAATTCAGATGAATAGGCACGTCCCTATCTTTCGTAGATTCCATCATCTGAGACCCCTTCAAAATAACAGGCTGACCAACTGGCCTTTCCGCCTTCGCTACTTCTACTATCTGCTGCTCATCTCTCTTCAACAAAGGACCTAAGCACACTTTTTCACATTCCTCCAACCGTTCGGAGCATTGTTGCTTCGAACCTGTGTTCTCCAGTTCCTTCACGTCCCCGCTAAAAAAGACATCTTTCTTTGGCAGCTTACTTAAACATCCGTTAGCTAAGTTTTGAGAAGAGTGCGAAACACACACTATACCATCAACTTTATCCCCTTCAACAACAACAACAGATTCAGGAATTTCTGACTCGTTTTCTAATCTGGATTCTTCAGGTAAGTCCACTTCGGACACGAAATTTTCCAATGATGAAACGACTACTTCCGTACAGAACTCTGGTACCACTAAGCTCTCCTCGACAAGATGCGTTTTGTCCTCAGTTGTTTCGCTGATACCGTTCTCGTCTTCATCAACAACAGGTATTCCCGGAAATCTAAACGTGAATGTCTCCATCGGTTCTGATGGAGAACACACCACAACTTCTGGCTCTGGTATATCACATTCATCAATATAAGGCCCAGTTTCAAATGGCTCAACAACTGGATCTCCTTCGATTGAATCTATTTCATATTCTTCTTCCTCCATGTCCAAAAAGCCGAATGCCTCATCTGTGAGGTGTGTTTCATTACGACTAGAAGAGCCTGGTACGAAGCCCCAGTCCTCTATGAGTGACATTTCTATTACCCCTCCCTCGCAGGGTTGTGACTTTGTAGGTGTAACAGAATCTTGGGTTTCAACAGGTGAAAGGCCAAACATCGGCGGTTTTGTGCCTTCACTTCCGTGTTCCGTTACGGAAACTCCCATACTATCAAAACGTTCCATACAATCTTTATCTGGTTCTGGTTCTTTTGTATTTTGCGGATGAATGACTAACTTGCACGGCGAACACGTATTTTTGTCAGGCTGGTTCGCGTTTAGACCTGTTGCCGTTTTCAAAGCGCCTTGAAGTGCTTTCAACCGTTCTATGCACAACTTAGGCAACTTTCGAGGTGACAAAGAAGACTCCAAAACTTTGCTACAGGACTGTGCACAGGATGTAGAGAGGCTGGTGTTCTCATCTAAAGAACAATTTTTTTGTATCAGGATGTTCGCTGCCGATCCTGATAATACAGAGTTTCTTGGTTTGGACTGCTTTTCGACAGTATCCGGTGAGCTTTTGAATGAATGGGGTCGATCAAAACTTAGAGAATTGCCTTCAGCACAGTCCAAAGACATCTCCGAGTCGCTTCCGCCCGCTTCAGCTCCTTTGTACATTGAAGTAACGCTTTGTTCGCGAGAGCGCGCACCCTCATCAATGCTCAGAGATTTCGACCAATCCGAATTCTTCTCACTGGAATTTTGAAGTAGCTGAGAGTTTGTTAACATTGCACTCTGCCCATTGTGATTCTCACAAATCAAGTTTCTATCTAACGTTTCCGATCCATCGTTTTTATCAAACACTTCCGATTCGTCGTCTGTTGATATGGACATATCGACACACATAACAATATCATGTGATTCAGGTTCACGGCTAAGCTCGACGCCATCACCATGGTTAGTACTATCAGTGTCAGGAGACTTTGTATCGCACAGTACAACCAGTTGATCGTTAGCGGGCGAGACTGTATGTGCAATAAAATTGTTCTGATTGGTTGGCTTCGAGGTAGAATCTCCAGCAGCTTCACAAAGCAGTCGCGTTGCAGTCGCTGCAACAGGCATGTTTTGGACAGATTCTGTAGTCGACGACCTCGGAAGAATTGTCTTACCGCGCACGACCTTCTCAAGCGAAGCTTCTGCTGTCGACACTCCATTGAAGGCGTGTAGAGTGGAGAAAGAGTAGGCTTGGCCTACAGTAATTGAACTGGGCAACGACTCTGAGATTTCCATATCAACTGTTTGTAAATTGTCGTGCAAGTCCCAAATGGCATCGAGCTGAGAAATATCGGGTGGTGATGCGGTATTCGTTAAGGTGCGTGAGCCAGTTTCATTAGACAAGCAGGGATCGTTTGGACACTCATCTGCAACAATTGATGTCGTTTCCAACAATTCTCCTGTTTGATGACGTTCCCTACTACACATCGAACCAAAGGAAACGGACAGAACAATGGGTGAAGTATTAGCATTTGTATCTTTCACAAGAGGTTGCTCTGATTTGGAATCAGAGTGACTGCAATTTGCGGTGTCCTTTTGTTTTCCTAACGTAACCAAACGCGTTAGCTCTGGTGATAACGTTTCTTGAGTATCCGCAGCTGTTTTGAACCCTTCCTCAAGTTCTGAAGTCGATACTTCTAGAGAATTTTTACCATCTTCCACGTAGTCCGGGTTTAAGCTTTTTACCTCACGTAGACCACATCCTATCACCTGCGAATCACTAGCTATGAAATTGCTTTTGCGCACCTCGCTGTCACGAGAAATATCAGACTGGATCCTAGGCCTCGCTGAGTCATCTTGTAAACGGAGTCTTTCGGGCGAGCTCGCACTCCTAGCAGTTCTCTTTAAAGGCTTCGTTGCATCTTTTGGAGAACTGTCAGAGAAGGACAGCGACCGTTTTACACCTTGACGTGGACTTGGGCGTTTGGGACTCAGTCGTGGGGATTTCTCTGTTGGCGACACAACAATCTTTGCCTTATGCTTGGTTTTCAAATCTAACAAGGATGGCTCGATGACTGTTGATTCGTAACCCGCACTCGTGCCAGTGTTTGAATGGTAGGCTGCGCGGTTGTTGAAAGGTGGGCTGAAAGGACTAGTAAGCGGCCACACGGATCTTGGTGACAGCGCAGTAGTTTGACGACGACAGATGATGCAGAACACCCTAGGAGGACTCTCAGTTTCACAAAACCCTGAAAATGACATTCAAAAATGACATTCAATACGTGTATTCAAGAAAAGGTAAAATGTAACACACACTAGGACAACTTGCTCTGAAAAGGGATAAACTATTTAATAGCAACAGGACATGAAAATGCATTCGTTGCAAGCTGATAAACTCATCAACAGAGATTCACTTTTACTCGGATAGACCATCGTAAAGTAGTTTCAGTTTTTTATAAGGTGTTCCACGAATGTTAATTCTCGACTGTTGACGCCCCGGGGGAGAGGAGATCCTAACGGATAAGTGATCATGATTCCTATCACTAGTTGCTGCTATTGTTTTGTTATGCGTTCACCTCGTCTTAGGGAGAATGTTTTTCGACTCTCACGTCGCGGAAACTGGTCTTCATTCTTGCATAGTTTTCTTTCTTTTACTGTTTCGTATATGATTTCTTAAAGAAAAGATAAGGCTACCCTCATAGAGAATACACTCACCAAGATAAACAGCCAGCTTGCAGGATGGAACAAGAAACATTGTAGTACAGGGGTCGATACATAGTACACCAGCCTGTAAAAAGATAATGCGCGTTAATCTAAGCGCTGATAACGACACTTGGTAACAAATAATTTCAACACAAAAATAAACTATCAAAGGTGCTTTTGTGCTTTGTGAAAGCTACTTCTTGAAATTTTCTTCTTAATTTAGAACTTACAGATTTAGCTTTACGAACGAGGCCTCTGGTGAAGCTTGTAAAGGATTCAGAGGTTTGTCCCTGGGCCGGTTTCATTGTGCAAAGACTCAACGTGTGGCCTCTGAATATTACTGTGGAAAGGAAAGTCATACAGCATACGGTATTTAAATTTTCGTAGCTCAACCAACACCACTTTGTCCCCGCGAGATTAACAAGCTAGATAACGTTAATTGACGTCTCTAAATTGTACCACTTACTAGACCTAGTGGTGAAATAAATGCCTGCTACGTTCGTTCAAATCTAAGAAAATGTCTACCCAGTTCTCACTCTTTCCTGTTGCTGTTTTCGCTGTGCCAGTAAGTTGAGTCGGAACTCCGAACAAACACGTTTATTACACAACGCTAGACAGTCAACTAAAACTGACAGAGAAACAACAAGAGACGCGGAGTGAAAGGTAACCTAGGTAACGGGTTAATTATGCGTGTAGCGAACAACATAGCAGTACAACTATGCGAGCTATGGCGCTGCTATGGTTGGTGGTCTCATCACATGAGTTGACATCTCTGACTCAAGCACACGACTTTCGATTGCATGTCGTTCTCGTACACCCCTGGTAAGGTACCTACAGTAATTGCAATAGTTATAACTTGTATTGTCTAAAAATCAAAACCGCTTAATATTTTCTAAGAGAAAAGCAAAACCAGCCAAAGACTTACAAGGAAAATTCCAGGCGCACATAATGTCTCCGGGTAAAATTTTTGCAAGCTGTGTGAGGGGGATTTTTCTTGACACATCTAAATAGGATTTCCTGAAACAAGAGGGCCAGGCTATAAACGTTTTGACAGGTAAGCACAAAAGAAGGCGAAGGTTTTAAAGTACAGGGATGGTTATTAGTATAACGTGAAGGTTATGCTTTCGAAACAATACCAATTACTGCACTGAAGCACACGTACCAACTCCGCGGTATGGCCAGTACCTTACGCATGCGCACAACCATATCACCCGGGCAGTGGCAGCCATGGACAGCTGTTTCGCCCTTGTACGTGTGCTTCAGTGCAGTGATTGGTATGCTTTCAAAACCTAGCTGGATACCTTTTGGCCTCGAAATACTTTTTCAAGCCAGTGAAAAAAAAAATCAATTAAAATTCATTCAACGCTCTTAAGACGGAAACCTTTAGGACCGGCACTAAGTGTGTAAATAAGGCAGGGACCAACTTAGTTTAGGTGTCCGTTTTCCGAGGTGTCAGTTAAGAGAAAGTCGACTATACAATTTGATTTGAAATTAGGAAGCAAAAACGTACAACGGAAATTGTATTACATATCTCACGATAAACTGAGACAGCTTGCTCCACACTTTATACATATGGCAATAAAGGAAATATGTCACCGACGCATCGGAGGCAAAAATATAGGCGACGCACTTTACTATTACAGGTAAAATATCTTTGCTGGATAATACTTTTTCAATTTTTTTGAAATGAACTGTTCCTAATACCCTGTTCATTATACTGAGTCTTCCAAGTTCTCGGCTAGAAGGCCATAAAAATTGCTCACATGAAGTTGAATCCCAGCTTATGCCCCGCCAAAAGAGACACCCGACCCAGGCTCTTATCGCCACTCATCACCAATCCCCTCCAGGCCAGAATACCGGCTTCATCGCTAAATGTCATAGACTTGCATTCCTGTTAGGATTAAAAAGTGCATTAGATAAAACACCTGCTTTTTTAAAATCATTGTCTTACTTGAGACGACACTAAAACCATACCGGATAGGGTTCCTGTTTACACCTAAGAACGGTCATTTCGGCGCGACTTCTATAACGGAGTGTAGCTGCGCCGCGCTGACCATGAAAGTGGATCGTCACATATCGGATAGGTTTCTGCCACTCATCGTCGCGATGATGATTCACGTTCATGAAAAGGTAAGTCTCTTCAAGTTTTTAATAGAAGCTAACCGTTTGGAGTGCAAACACTAATCACTATTTTTAGGATAGTTGCGGAAATAAATGATTAAGAGGGAGAACTGGTACCCACAGAGACGGATTTAAATATTCAAAAGTGAGCATTGGGATTTAGTGCACAAAACTGTCAGCCAACCGCTCCGGTATACGATGTTTGAAGTGTGTGAACGACTTGTTTCAGTTTTGTGCAGTTTCCGTTCATACTTTACCGGATGGAGAGATTTTCGTATGACCTTGATTATGGTTTCGGTAGGTGTTCGTTATTTGTTTTATCAGTCCATAGATGAAAAGATAAAAAAATGGCCTCTTCCCTTTCCCGTCAGAGAAAATCCTAATAAGGAGGAGGCATTGATTAATTGGCCAATCGTGTTGCGGTATGACGTCAAAGCGAAGTATCGACTGATTTCTAGAGAGTTCTTCGGGCATGAAGTTTTTTCACCTGAGCGTTCGCTTAACCAACCAAAAGCCACGAACGTTTGTATCCGTTCGATAAACCATTCAAATCGCTCTTTTTTCGTTCGTTTGTTTTTTTCTGTTTTGTTTACGCGTTTTCGTGTCAAGGTCATACGAAAATCTCTCCATCGCTTCATGTCGCCACGAAAAGTTATCCGGCATTGTGTAGACACTATATAACCAAGGTGACAATACCACACCTCGCCTCTAAAAACAACTAGGTTCGTTACAACTGTACCTCCGTGTGTTTTGGATGTTCCTTCCCTGGGCTAACTGGTTTCTCTACAGACATCAGCGATCTCAATTTTGGACTATGCGGGCTTGATAACTCGTTTCTCTTTAAGTGTATGACCGCAAAGGGAAGACAGTGGCGCGGCCGCAAAGATGGAAGACCCTCATCGTTGTATTCATAGAGATAATACTGCAAGGAAACATTTCAAAATAGGTGACCAACAAAAAGGCAAAGATTGCTGGTAATCATACACCAAAGGTGCACAGCTAAGTGTTCGCATTGCAGAAATGTTTATATTATAGAAGAGAGATTGTAAGACTGACGTTTGGTCAGTGCCTTCTAATTAAATGTCCGTTCTATATGAAATCGTCAGCATGGTTGCGAACTCCAGCACCTTTCTTAAGCCCAAACATGGGGTCCTATAGTCAAATCTACTTGACAGCGTTACATGTCTGTTTTGATAATTAAGGCATCTGAATTGAAGAGATGGGCACTGTGCGAATTCAAGCATCTTTAGCTTCGATTCAACTGACTGCGCATCATGAAAGTGTCTGTGTGTAGACGTTTGATCACGATCAAGATCCTTGTTACGGGTGAGCGCACTAGATGTAGCGCCGGGTTGATGGTATCAGTAAGGTAGAGAACAAACATGTTATGAAATGAAATGCTATGTGTAAATGAAGTTTTTTTTTCATACGGGAGCTTAAGCATCCACCACAACGACGGTATACCCCTTTTGCCAATAACTGTTTCAGCCTTCGGTCAACGCCCCAAAGCATGCCGCCGCACGCCCGCGCGGAAAAACATCTGGTACTGAGGATAACGACCGCAACGAGAAAAAAACGAAAACGATTTGCGAAACAACAGGTCCGCGCGTCTACTGGACGAATTCGAAGCGAACATTCGACGCTTTGCGCAGACAATACAGTCCTTAAGAACTCAAATACAGAAAATTCCCTTTCGTAAACGATCGCTGAAAGACATTTAAAAATTTTTGAGTTGTCACTGGGAGTGTTTCTATCAAAAGAAAGAAGATCGCAACCCAAGGTTGAACCCGGAGCTTTCGTATCCTAATCTCTCTCCCTAACAACTACACTACCATACATAAACTAGCAAACTGTCTTTGTTAACCAATTCATTAAAAACAGGTGACCCTAGCCCTTTCCATAACTTTTAACATACATTCAACTTGGGCTTCAGCGTCGTACGTTCTTTCTAACACTATTAAAAAACGTATCATTGCCTTACATGAAGTAACTTAGTCCAGCCCACAACGTTTTTGCTAAAAGTCTTTTAACCCTCGGTAGTTCAAGAAGGGCGGGGGGGTCTCAGAGGTTTTTATGATTTTTTTTTCTTAGACGATAAAACATCAGCACCTGACGTTTTCAGTAGCTGTTCGTTTATCCCTCGCACGCATTTTGAGACAAGTTTAATGATGGTCAGTTTCTATGGTTACGAGATATGACGTCATAAGTAGCAGGTGGTCGAGCCATTTTTGAGTGAAATGCATGTTTCGCCAAGTTTTTTCTACAATAAAAGATAAACTTGTGTATCAAATGATACAAAGAGCTTATTTATGTGTTATTTTACATGTCAAGCACAAAAAATTACCATCTATTGCGATTTTAACCTGATTTCTAATTCTTGGTAAAATCCAAGATGGCATTCATTGTTGGTGACGCCACAGGCCTCCAGCAGCGCTACCAACCATAAAATATACCTCATCTTGTTGAGAAGATCAAAGGATTTCCACTAAAGGAGAAATCGTTTCGAAATACCGCAATAAATCAATAAATCTGGGGAGGGGTTCCATCAAACCCTCCCTCCTTCCCCCTTGTAACACGGTGGGGGTATGAATTTGCGTGTACGTCCGACGGTTAAGATAGTTTTGGACTGCTACAATAAACTAACACCCATTTGATGAACCTTTTCGACCATAAAGGCTTACCGGATTATACATTTAAATGGGTGGATTTACTTGATTTGCCGTTTATGCGCGTAAGAGACTGTATCACCGTATACAAAGATTGTTTTTGTTACTTAATTTTGCATTGAGTGAAAAAAGGAATCTTTTGTTGCTTCCAGTCTGCAAGGCAGCCGGACTTTTCAGTCGAGACCTAGATGTAGAAAACGATAAAATGCCTACACCCATGCCAGTCATTTAATCTAACACGCACAGGATCATCGTCACGTCGATCAGGTGGCCTGTCGTCTATAAAATGTTTCATTATTTAGCGTAAGGTCATCAGGGCACCCAACAATTGTTTTCTGTCAAATATCTGTTCGGAGAAGCAAAGATTATCCGGCCTAGAATTTTCCATTACTTGAGGACCGCTAACCGTTCTATTTTTTGAAGCTTATCTCATATATTCGCTAGATCGCTACGATTTTCTGAAGTTTAATTTTTCATATTTCACTCCCCATGTTAGGCTATTTTTAAAATGTGATGAAGAGATGATTTAATGAAGTTATGCACATACCGTATTTAGAAATGATCATTGACCACTGAGACAAAATGAATAGCTCATTTCCATGACTACAGTTTTGTGAACCGTCCTCAACGATCTATCCAACACGCACAGCACCAGAAGCACTTAAGTCATATGACCTTTGCATGGATGTGCGTGATGTGAATGTGTGAATGTGTGTGGATGTGGCTTATTGTTCCAGGAGTGGTTGTAAATTCTTTCCGGTCCGCTGCATAACACATATCTAATGAGTTGACGGCGATAACAGACGATAATAAGGTTCAAAAAGGTTCGGCGACTCCTGTACGATAACGAACAGTTACTAAAAGTGAATCAGTTTGCGAAACTGGAAGACAAAATAAGGGGACAAATGGCGTTCTTTGAGGTACAGTTAGTGATCTTGGCCTTAATCTTCATTTTTGCTTTGGGTTTCTTTATACTGGGAAGAAGAAACAATACCTTAACAGCAACAGAGAAACCAAGAAGAAAGAAGAAGAGTCGGCAAAGAGCGACACGCCAGAGGCGATGCCAATACCATCCGCACAGGACTCCACGACGGCCTGGAGAAAACGACGATGACGAACCCTATAATCCTTATGGCAAAATATTCTGGTGAGACTTAGTGAGCTTTGCAGTTACTTCCACCATTTCTTGAAATACACTAAAACCCCGCGTATAAGAACATGGGTTTTAAGAACCTGTTGGGCTAAAATTTTCATTTTAAGCCCCCTCCACATAAGAACCTATGAAGGTTCAAATTTTAAGTTAGGTTCTCAAGTTATCAGTGGAGTTGCTGTAAAAGTGTATCAACTTTGAAATGGCATTTCAGAGAACTTACTATGAGTTTGTTTGTTATGTTTTGTTAAGGACATACCTGCACTGTACTGCCTTTAGGCATTATGGTATAAATTATTTATATTGTATTATGAGATGATATTTATAATATACTCAAATGAAATTCATATGAAAATATAAGAACCTATTTTAAGAACCTTGGTAGTCTAAATTTGCTTTGAGTACCATTTATATAAGAACCTGTTAAGGGTAAATTAAAAAATCCAGGTTCTTATACGTGGGGTTTTACTGTAGTGAAAATTGACACCCTTCCTTTTTGATATAAACATATTAGGGCAAACTGTCGGCCAAATAGAGCGTTGTTAAAACAGGCCAGGCCTTGACTGATAAATTTAATGTTTTTTTTTTTTTGTTTTCAACCTGTCGCCGGGTTTTTTTATCGTTATTATTATAGATTTTTTTACAACAGTTGCAAAAAAATAAAATAAAACAAAATAAAATGAAGAAAAAACGGAGAAAAAATAAATACAATCATTTAAAAAAAAAGAAGGAAAGCCGAGGAAACGAGGCATTAATGCCACTACTATCACTACATAAACAAAAACACAACGCACAACACACCTATATTGCTATAAACTATCACTAAATACTAGACACTTGACACTAGGCAAGCGCCACCTGAAGAAACCAATAAGAAAAAGCTACATTGGCGGAAGTTGTTGTGAAACGCGATACTGTTAATAACACTGAGGACTTATAGTAATAATAAAAAGAAAGATGATCACATCCGAGCTTGTTTTCTTGTCGAAGCATTACTGCCGAAAAATATCTAGTTGTTCATTTTTTTTCTTCTAGGATTATGCGATGAGAAACTTATGGCCATGTAGTTGTATGCCAGTGACTAGTGACTAGACCGATGGATGACATTACCCAGGAATTTTAAAAGACCGAGCACAACAAGTTAACTTAGCCGCAAAACAGTAACTTAGAAAATGTAACTTCTTCACTACAGCGAATCAATAACGCCTTCGTAATAACAAGTGCTTCGCATATAAAATAACTGATTCTGGAAAATACACAGAAGATGAAATAGAAAGAAAAACGCAACAGTTTGGGAAGTGTAAGCACTGCAATGTTACTTTTATCCAGTTTAGCTCAGGCCATCTGAATCTCCACATAGTATTCAAATTAGGACTTTGCGTAAAACGGTGCGATTTGCTTGATTTCACTAGTTCACGCCTGATTCGCTTTATTTGGTTCCTTTATAAGTAACTTATTGTCTTTGTTCCTTCATAAATGAGTTACCTTCAAATAGAAATAAATAAATGAATTCGTACAGGGAAGAACGAACCAGTTAATGTGAAACTTGTTTTTATTTGGTTCCTTCCTTTGTCAGTGAGTTGCCTTCAGTTTACCCTAAATTGAACTTATTGTAACTTAATTCAGGGAACGACTTAAGGATTGGTTACCGACGGTGGCACAGACTGTTAAAAATGGCAACGACCATCTACGAAAGGGAAATAGGATTCGCCTACATGTGACAAATTGACACGCCAGAGTTTAAAGAACGGCAGTCACTGTCGTGGAGGTGAAATAAGCAATAAGTTTAGATAAGCAAAACCACACTGAACTTCGCACGTGTAGCATGCTTTTTCGTACATTTCTTTGCCATCGTTGCCCGAATAGGACGTGAAAATACCAAATTTCACGCTTTGTGGAGGAAGGGCAACGCAAGACAGTGACATTCTTCTTTTCCTGAACTTCGATATAGTCCTTTAGAATTCAAATCCAAACAAATTCCATAAATTTCACCAACAGTTCGTGAACTGAACGAGATGGACTGATAAGCGCGATAAAGTTTGAAGCAGCGCGAATTCACTTTTTAAGCGACGTTTTCATAGCCGTCGCTGTCGTTGTTGCTTAAGCTCCCTTTAAACTCCCTAATGTAAACGCGACGCTTTTTTCAAAGCGTGATGACAGCTGTGAAAAACGCGCGTAACAGAATGACAGAGGAATAACAAATCGATGACAACTTACTATGGTCTATTAACTTTGACCAAAGAAATGACGTCAAAATGTTTTTAAGACGGAAGCCATTAGGAAATTGAGTAATTGACATTTTCAGCGGGCAAAAACCTTGTACCAGAATAATTTAAAGAACATTGCATTCTTAGGTTTTTTAATTTTCACGTAGTACGATCAGCATTGCAGTATTCTGCTTGCAGAATTTAAAAGGTCTACTTTTCATTTTTGCTGATCAGGTCTTCATAGATCCTACGTTCTTCGGCATACTCGTTTGCGGTCCTTTGCAGTCCTTTGTGGTTAATGTTTGTACATTCTTAGTTTACATTTTTCAAGGGCCAAACGATGTAATAAATCAGCTCTAGTACCACCAAAGAATTTTTCTCATGGAAGTCCGAGAAAATGAATGTCAAATTTCACAAGAATTGTGCTTACATAGGTAAAATTCTGAAAATTGCATGTGTAAGATGTAACTTTGTGAAATTTGGCATTCATTTTCTCGGGCTCCTATAAGAATTTTTTTTTGGTGTTACTACAAATGATTTATTACATCTTTAGACCTTAAAAAATGTAAGAAAGAATGCAATATCCTTTAAATTATTCTGGCACAAAATGTTTGTCCACTGAAAATCAAAATTATCAATGTTCTGGTGGATTCCATCTTAAATCTTTGTGGTGGAACCACTTACCAGTTCCAGTACAGACCATGGAAAATTTGTTTTTTACAATAACATTCAGAGTTTTTGACGTCCACTTTCGGTGAAGTTTCCTGGAAGATCGTGCGCAAGTTAAAGAGAAAACAAGTTGCGCGCCACTATAAAGCCATTTCCAAGGTCTACAGTCCCCCACACCTCTAATTAATGCGGCAGAAGTTGATGTATTAGTCATTCCCTACAAGTACCTGAGTATTCCTTAAGAGAGTAGTGAAGTCCGTAACGGAGGAGCTGGTCGTATTCCTACATATATGACAGTCATGGTTCGGGGTCGGCTCGAGGTGAGGTGCGTCAGAAGACAGTCTGGGCATTACAGACTTTACACGACCTTTAACAACCTACAGAAAAAAAGAAGCAGCTTCTATGAAACAATAAAGGAGATGAAAAAAGCAAATTGCCCACAGTTTTAAGCTGAAAGTTTCTTCTGCAAACACTTGATGATCAAGCGAGAAACTAAATAAATCTTGAATGATTTCGCTCCACTTTGTTTTTTTTTTTTTAGTCTTTAGTATTTAGAACTGGCATGCGGGATACCTATCAGACGAGGGGAGTTTATAAGAGAGGGGCGTCAAACACAAACTAATATAAAAGCAAGCAAGTTTTCATAAGCGAACGAGTGGATCAAGCTAGCTTATCAGCAGAAGGATGGAAGATTACTATACCCTTCGAGTAGAGGCTACATTATCGTAATGTGAGTTAAGTGCGTAGTGGTCCTTTTCGCACGGCAGCTGGCACCGCGAAAATGTAAACTCTGCTCGTAAGGTACACGATTACGAAAATTCGCCAACAATTAAATGCTGTTTAAAAATTCTGTGCTGATGTATATTCCATTTTCACAGATGTCCCTCTATAAAGCAAAGAATTGCTTTTAATGTCGTTTTAGTATATAAAAAAATGACTAGAACGCGAGAGCGAAAAAATTCTCGAAACGCCGAGAGTGTTATGCTTAAAGTTGCGTAAATCGACCTGAATCAGTGCATGAAATCTTGCGTTTCCTAATTTTTAATATCTCACCCATTGTATGTAGTATGTGTGAAAATCTTTGATCTGAATCGGTACATTTCAAAGAGCTACAAAAACGTGACCAAGGATACAATTGACCGACAACGTACAGAGCGGGGGCAGCTTCAGTGTCAACTATTACTAGTTAGACAAGGGGCATTTATTTGAAAGAGGGCGTCTTTTAGATCATAAACAGAACCGTAACGCTGGCCACCGGATAGATAACTATCTACTAAGTAACGGAATTGATTTCTGGATAGAAAAAAAAAATCAGGAAATTCCTCGTCCCCAATGGAACTTAATTAAACTTTGCTGGAGATAATTCTAACGCTTTGGACCTTTCTTTAAGGCAAACGCCCGCCTTAGCAGCGTTTAAGCGAGGCTTACCTAAAGTTAAATTTTGATTCATACTGTAGAACATTTTACATTGTACTCATACTTTTATCCTGTGTTACAGTGTTTTTTTTTTTATATTGTAATATATATATCCTTTAACGCGCTAATATTTATATTGATATCGTAGGTGACGAATTACTTCTTAATTTTGGCGCGAAATTTCAGCGATAATTTGCATTTTCACATGCGAAATTACAAAATTGCCATGGCAACCTTCCGTCCGTCTCAGTGTCAAGATGGCGACGAAGTTTTAAAATGTCATGAATGAAGATGCCAGGGCATTAAAAGACGCTTTAGAAACCCTGAACACACGGAGGAGCACATGAAGAAGGATTCTAACAGGTATTTTGTCGAAAAATTCTGAACTTAAGCCAAATTTGAGCTCTAAACGTTCGAGAGAGGGGAGTTCTCGATCGACGCGGTCCAGGATAAACATGTCAAAAATCGAAGATTGCTAACGTAATTCGTCATCCAGGATATTAATAGGTAATCAAATGGTATACTCGTGAAATTATGGAATAATTTCACTTGCGTTTTGTCCAAATCCTAAATTATAAGGACTTGGACAAAACGCGCGTGAAACTATCGGCCTAATTTCACTCGTCACCATTTGATTACGGCATACTAATAACTTGTTATTTTTTTAGCTTGATAGTTTAGCCTTATAAGTGGACCCCACTGCAAACAACTTAGTCAGTGAAGCTGGCTCCCTCATTAAAAATTAAAATTATTATTTTTGTTATTATCGGTACATTCCGATTGCAAAGACCCGACCTAAGCCACCGCGCGTTTAGTTTATTGTACTTGTGAGCAGGGGCCCGTTTCTCGAAAGTCCCGGTAACTTAACGGGCCCGGAATCATATTTTTGAATCAAAGTCTCAAGAAAAGTAGGGTGTGTTCTGTCCTCTAATGAAGTCCATTTTGTTTCCTTAGCTAATAACTCTACTGTATAATTTTCAAAACTTCTAAAACTCCCTTCTAAAATGGAAAACAAAACAGCTTAACGGGCCCGGTAATTACCGGGAGCTTCGAGAAACGGGCCCCAGGATACAGAAGAGTTGTACAGGGGACAACAATTTCATCCAATGAAAAGGGCCATTTTGGTACACTCGAACGAAACGAGCGAACCCGCCAAAGTGGACCACCTTAATATTCCCGTCGAACCTAGCCTGCGTGCAAACGATAAATAAACTCTGATTAGTACCGTCTGCGAAGCAGCGCAGAGAGCCTTGTTCTGAACCCCCAACGGACTCAACGAATTACCGGAAGTGCGTTTCGAATTTCCCTTCAACCTGATTGGCGATCACGACAAACAAAACAAAGGCCTTTTTTAACTGGCCAATCGTGGCGCGTACTCAAATCTGGGTACACAGCTGGAAGTCCAGAACAAGGACTTCGGCGCTGTTTCGCAGACGGAGTTAACCAGAGTTTAATTTCGTCTGCGCGCAGGCTAGGTCGAACCAAACAAAAAAGTTCCGTTCTGTTGGATTTCGAATCGAAATTTTTTGGAATTCTGGTCTGAATAGAAAGCACCCAGTGAACCCTTACAAGAACCAATTACCATGTTCTCCATACTGGAAATCTCCCAAGACGCTACAGTTATTCTAATATTATTATACAACAATAAAGTTACAATACAACACACGTTACTTACTTTAAAAACTATGAGGCAGGCTGAACGTGAAGAAGGCCACTGTAGGGCCTTTAGACACAAATCAGGACATTTCCACACTGTCACCCCCATATCCCCATCGCCAAGGGCGTGGTCGACTCCACTGCACTCCAAACCCGAACGGCATATCTCCTTTACCCGGCTTTCTTCAGTTTCAACGCAAAAAGCTAGCTGTTCAGAGAGTTCTTTGAGGGACCTGCCATTATGTCGTAACTCAGCTTTTTTCTCGTGGTATTCCCTCTCCAGGTTCGGGTTGTCGACCTTTTTGATTTGCGAGATACTGACAGCACGATCAAGGTCGTTCAAGTCCCATGTTTGGCGTTTAACGGCGTTTTCTATGTCTTTTGCTTCCCTGGAGTCACCTGGTAAAGTGTACTGGCAATCTGGGACGGCAAAAACTCGGATCAATACACCTCATTCACGATACCTGGCATCTTTGCACGTGCTTAAGGACTAATGGGATAAGAGTAATGTCACGTTGTTTCTCAGGGTGCGAGCAACAATGCAAGAAATCCCGCCCGAGTTTGTGTACTTTAGGCAACAGAAAATGAAGAACTTTTCACGAAGATAGTGATCGTTGTTTCTTCAGTTTTCTGGATGCAGTAGCAACGGTTGATGTTCTCACAGAAAGCAATACTGACTTAAAACTTGTCGAAACTGTACATTTTGCGAGGTTAAAATCCTCGAATCTTTTTGAGAGAATAAACAGACTCATCTGCGCTTACTCGTACTGGCAAAATAATGTTACCACGTGTTTGCCGTCTGAAATACCACGTGACATTGCCTTTATCTCATCAGCCCTTAAAATCAAGACTTAGTGCAAAGATGGCATGAATAAGGCTATTCAAGTGACGCTCAGCCATAAGATGGGGGTATGTCGACACGATCCTGGAAGGATTGTAGAAGGATATTTTCGCACAACACTTGAACAGACAATTTTATAAATGGATCAATATGGTCACAGTGAACAGCTGTAAAAACACAAGTATATATAGATTAACTTTGTAGGGACAACAAGCGAGCTCTTAAGGACAAAGCCCGACAGTTAAATTATGACATAAAAAAGATTAAAAACACTAATAGCAATACTACTACTACTACTACTACTACTACTAATAATAATAATAATAATAGTAATAACAATAATAATAATAATGATAATAATAATGATATTAGAGCCTGTCCGAATTAATATTTTTTTTAAGGATCTTGTTTTAAAGAATTAGGAATTTAGGAATACGAGATTTTATTCTTTTTAACTTGTTTGTTTCAAACAATACGACAAGAAGACACATTAGGCCTTTCTCACACTCCTGCGATTTAAGGCATTAAATAATTCGAAACTCAGCATAGTGGAACATAGAAATTAAGGCCACAAAATTTGTAAGACTTCAAAAGGGAGCTCAGAATCGAATTTACAGGTTAGCAAGTTATGAAAGAATTTACTCGTGAACTTAAAAGTCAATAGCTATTATCATTCTACAAAAAGATCTGAAAAAAACAAAACAAAACAAAAACTCTATGAAGCTTATATTTTTGAACAATTTTTTCAGAAGGAGTTGAGTTGAGGATGGCACGTACCTCTCCAGTTTCTCTCATTTACACAATGTTTCCTAGAGATCACTATCAGTCTTTATTTTGGTAGGGAATTGTTACTTTGGAAAAAAAAAACTCCAGCTGGTTGACACTTTGACTGGCATGAAGACAAATCTTCAATAAAGAACACTGTTGTGTTTGTAAAAGTCGAGCTCTCTTGTCTAACAATGATTTTAACCAATAAAAGCATCCCCTGTGGCTACGTTAACAGGTGTTCATAAATATGATGCTTCTTCCCGTCTTCAAAAACGCCACAGATATTACTGAGAAAACTTAACTTGATAAACACTGTCAAATACCCCTGGTGATTTTGGTTTTATGTTTTACTGGATTATAAAGACAAAACATTTTCTTTTCCACATAATATATTTCTACACATGCTCTAATACATTTGTAGTCTTGACCTGTTTAAATAATCAGTCACGGAAGAAAATAATTTACATTTTTATCACAAAAAGACTGCCTTGCATTGTCACTTAGCGACGGAATAGATGTTTGAGGCAGATGTCACTTGTATTGCGTGGCAAAACGTTTTCGTCAGATCACCGCTACGAACCAAAAATCTACGATTGGAGTTTTAGTTTCTAAAGGAAAGAACTAATCTTAAACAGGCATAACCATTATTTTTCATTTTTAATTCAAATTTATTCTTCATGTGTTGAGTTTAACTGTCTATAGTCTCAAGAAATATAACAAAGAAAACAAACAAATTAGTTACAAAAGCCGCTTTTTCTATTTGTCAAAATTTGCTCGCGAGTATTCTTTTGTTTTCGTTTTTCTTAGGGGCATTATCTATTTTTTTTTGGCTACGGAGATAAAATGCCTGTTGCAATTGAATAAAGAAAACAAAACATTCCTTCAAGTAAAACTGATTAACTAAACCAGAATATAACTTGCTGAGCGCAGCGGCACCGTGTAGGGAATGATGACGCTAGAGTAAAACATTTAACTTTATAGAATAAATGGTTTTCTTCATTCTGTGCGCGTTGTAACTAAGTTGTTATACATTAAGGATTCAATTTCAACATTTAAACACTGCTTACCTTCCGATGGCCTCCTTTCTTTCCGAGGAATCTTGAACGTCGTTGAATGGAAAGTTCGCACTTCCATATTTGAAAGAACCATCAAACTCGAGTGACTGAAAACAACATGAAATAGACGAAGCAAAAACTGCTGTTAGGAAAGTGAAAACCACTATGATTTTGGAGAAAGAAAAACAGTTAAGTTCAGAATCAAGCCTATGTTAGGCTAATTTGTTAGCTAGGCGAGAAATTTGCTGTTCAAAAAGAGAAAACATGGCACTTGAATGATAAATATCTCTCACCTAAACAATTGTCCAGCCGCGCTAGAAGTAAATAGTGTTCCGGTGTGAATTTAGTTTAACTTGTTTCCTCTTCCCGACGATAAGTCAGATTATTTAAAGCTTATAAGCTTTTGTTGTTAAATTTTCAAGATATACAATGGTCACGAAATTTACATTATCCGCAAACACCTGTTTTCTAAATTATCTTCAAATGACGTTTTAACACGCAAATTAAAAGTAGGTCTTGGGCCACTTAACGTAACGGATGCTTTTTACTAATTTCCCGACCGATTCCCATGAATGTAGCTTATATATTTTTGAAAATTCGCAGCGTTTTATCAAGTTGGTAGTGTTAATTTAAGTAGAATTAAAAGAAAGAGAACGAGAAGACAAGAAAAACCGAAAACAATTGTTTTAGAAATCAACAAATGTCTTGCAGAGGAGTTATGAGTTTATTAACAGACGCGCTTTTACCAATAACATCTATATTGGTTAAAACTCTTCCCCGACTTTGATGATCAGTGTCAGCTATGACTTTTTATTAGTGTCAAATAATAAAAATATTCACCAGCTTAAGTAATAACTATTGCATATCAAAGAAAAAAAGGAAAACTATATTCGTCTAGATCAACAACGCGAACGCGACTTTCAAATGAATGAGCTCAATAAGCTTAAGCACAAAATAAAAACCTTTAGAAATAAAAAACATGACCAATCTACCTGGGCCTTCGACGAGAACTTCGCCCAACCGCTAAATCTGCCAGAAAAATTTTGATCGCTCTGGTAAGTTCTTGAACATCGTGTTTGATCAAAAATGGCTGTCAACTTTGTTTGACGCGAACGTCTTCATCAATTTGCGCGCGAAACCCGACAGCCTATCAAAATGCGCCAAGTAATTGGGGCAGTAATTGGCCGCTATTTTTGGTTTCCGCCACCTTCAAAGATTTCGCCTCGAGAAGACTTCAACTTTGCTTTTTGTTGTTACACGAAACAAAGAGCATAGTTTCACGGAGAATTTTTTTGCCCAGCGATAAAGTGTAAGACAAAGGGTCGCTGATGACAAAGGAAACTATATACGCTTCTAAAGTCGAGTTTGTCTATTCAATTAATGCCAGAAATCCATAATCCACGGGGGAAAAAAAATTGTGGTTCGGTTCAGTTCAATCAGACTCCTAAAACGGCTACATTAAGGATGAGGGTGCGTTTTCAAGATTTTAAACTCTAAAATACAGACATAAATGTAGTTAGATTTTCTTAGACATTACCTACTGCGGGTCTGTCGAGAAACATGTCATTGAATGTTTTTTAAAGGTGCTATGCCACGAGGAGTTGCTTTTTTAGGTCAATTCTGTGCTTAAGTCTTACTTTGTACCTTTTATTATATAGACACAAGTGTTTTACTGGAAAATATACCAGGAGTCCTTATAAACGGTGGGCTTATAACTACTAGTAAAATTCATAAAAACTACATCCGGGACCCGAATGGTTTATTTTCCATAATCTCACAAGTGAGTTTATCGATGACGTAATTTTGGTAATTCCCCTCTATTGTTTTATCGATGTTATTTTGTCTACATAATAAAAAGAACACTACACGGCGGCTTGAAGATATGAATTTTATTTTCGCGTGGCAAAAACAATGTTTTACTCACTCGCTGCGCTCGTTTTGCCACTCGAAAATGAAATTCATGCGCGAGTGAGTAAAATATTGTTTTTGCCACGCGAAAATAAAATTCATATCTTTGCGGCACCGTGTAATATCCTCTATAAGAAAAATGCTGCTGTATAATTGTAAACAAGGTTTCAAACAAAGTCCATCAGAGAGCCTTAAACGAGAATTTTTTTCAGCGGGGGGGGGCGGGGTGATTTTTGCAGGTATAGCATTAAAACTTGAAAAAGTTGGCCCAGCTGTTTCAAGTTTCAATTCATGCCCATCCTTGCCATTAGACGACAGAAAACAGTTCCAATGCCTAACTATATACTGGACCATTACTTTTGGATTCCATTGATGAGAAGACAAGTTTAAGGGCCTGTTTACACGGAGGTGGGCGACCCCAGATAGGTGAGTTAACATGTGGCTGGTCCTCACCTATCACGTAAAAGTGATCAAATTAAAATCAGAGATTATATGGACAGGCGGGTGACCATACCTGAGCAGGTTACCTCACCTAACTGGGGCCCCCCACCTCCTTATAAACAGGCCCTGAAGGGGTGTTTACATTAGAAAACTCGCAGCGGCGCGAGTTTCATACCGGGATGACTTTTTGATTTCGTATCGGGTTTATCATTTCATATGTCGTTATTTGAAGGAAAACTTCATGTTGATAAAATACACGTGTGATTCAAAATCGCAAACATTACGCATGCCCTACACGTTCCAGTCTACCGGCAGACCGATTTCATACCGAAACGGGTGGTCGTTTCGCGTTTACATGATACCGTTGCGAGTCACCCCGATGTCATGTAAACACCCACTAAGCCTTTTGAAAAGATAGCATAGCCTGAAATAGTCCTTTAAAATAATCCTGATATTAGGTCATTCTTACGTCATAGTTTTGTAGAGATGGCGAGAGATGGCAAAGAAATTGGAAGATAAAAACAAAAGATTCTTGACGCTTAACAATGGCCTTGGTAATTTTGCGCTCAATACCTACTTTCAAGATTGTAATCAATGTAAATTGTCCTGATCACTTGTTAGTAGATTTTCTTACTTTCAAATATCTACGTGAATGAGATAACTCTTAGACGAACGGGACAAGGAACAATTATGGAACTGTCGCTTTTGACTTAAGTTGCATCCAAAATCTAAGAAGCTGTTCCCAGTAAATTAAAATAATAATATCATAGATGACGAATTACTCCTTAATTCTGGCGCGAAATTTCAGCGTTAATTTGTAATTTCACATGTGAAATTACAAAATTGCCAAGGCAACCCTTCCGTACGTCTCAGTGTCAAGATGGCCACAAAAGACGCTTTAGAAAACCTGAACACACAAGAGAACATGAAGAAGGATTTTAACAGGTATTTTGCCGAAAACGTCTGAAAAATTCTGAACTTTATAAGCCAAATTAAGGTCTAAACATTTGAGAGAGTGGAGTTCTCGATCGATACGATCCAGGATAAATATGTGAAAAATCCAAGATTGCTAACGTAATTCGTCAGCCATGATATTAATAGGTAATCAAAAGGTATACTCGTGAGATTAGGCAATAATTTCACTTGCGTTTTGTCCAAATCCTAATAATTTCCCGAGCCTTTAGGCGAGGAAAGTTATTAGGATTTGGGCAAAACGCAAGTGAAATTATTCCTTAATTTCACGAGTATACCATTTGATTACACATACTAATATACAACCACTTTTACAAGCAATACAAAAAACTTTACCTTACAAATACCAAGTAACTCAATTTGATTTCCCTGCACTCCAGTGAAAAGCTACTGTCAATAACTATTTATATCATCGATCGAGTCTACAGTTTTTACATAAAAATGTCAGTAAACTTTTTCTCTTTCTCTATTTCCTGTAATTTTCTGTAAATGTATTCGCCATTTTTAAAATTGCGCGTGGCAAACCCAACCTACTTTCTTTCCACCATTTACTGATATTCTTTTTCTATATTCTTACAATGTATTGTTATGTACATAGTAACATCTAGTGCAAGAAAATAAACAAATCTAAAATCTGAAATTTGGTTTCAGCCCTTACCGGACCTTAGCCACGCTCATCTAATTAGGTATTTTGTAGATTTTGTTTAACAATTCTAGCACTTTACCTCTGATATGTTTCATTTTCTCTTCAGTATCAGCAATATAAAATTAGTCATTTAATTGCAACTATGGTTTATTAACAATTTAATAACTTTCTGTCCTACTTTTAAGATGATATGTACATGTATTTGTTTTTTAAATTTTATCTTTGGTTTGAATTTTCTTTTCTTTTGTTTCTAGGTATGGTAACGTATGTGATATTGAGTTCTTGAAGTAAAGGAAAATATATTTGACAGCATGGTTAAAATTGAACCCCAACATATACGCTAGTTTCTACATTTTAGCATATTTTATAACTTTTGTTATACATAGAATGTCTAAACAGCTGCAGCTTTACGCAGTTTACCTCAGCGTTTGCTTCAGCTGATTCAGCTTGTTGTTCGTCTCTGCAATCATTAGTATAGGATAACGATTTCCAATAGTCTGAATAGTCATGCTGAAACATTGTGTGGCGGTTCGAGCAAATGACTCGCTACACGATAAGGTATCAGGAACCTGATTAACATCTTGGTCTTTATTCTTCTTTGACTTCTGCTAACAATCTTAATCTTAATCTTCTTACTGTTCTTCTCTAGTCAATCCTTACTAACTAGTGAAAAAGCAACGGTTTTTATAGAAAAAGCTAGACATGTTTCAGGGGTTAGCTTACCGTGAGAATAGAAACTAGGGAAACTCGGTGTGGGTTTTGTTTTGGCATAGTTGCTATCGGCAAGAAGCTACAAACAAGGGCCAATGAAAAACTAAAACGCTGGTTAACAAATCCAAACAGGAACTTCAAAGAGACAAATGGAGCAAGGTCATGCAGTCCTAACATCACAAACACTCACGACCACCTGCGAAAAACTGACATCTAATAATGACAGGCGAAGCATATTCCAAAAATGGCATTAACGTAATTCCCGAGCTAGACGCAAGTAAAAATTCAAGTACAATTAAAAACGCAACATAACAACAGGAAAAAAAGCTATGCGGACAAAAATCCAAACTAACCTTGAACCATCAAACGAAACTTTGAAAATAACGTTCAAAATGCTTCCGTCATAACAATTGTTAACGCAGAGTCGGGCATCGGCAAGCTCAAATTTACTGGTTAAAGAGTCCTGTATGCTTAAAATACCAAGTTGAAGTAAAACCTCGGGACCAAGGTTCATTCTGTTGTCATTGCAATTCGTAATTTACAGTAAACATTATCACGTGGATTAAGTAAAAGAAACGCATTATTGTGTTCAAAAGACTGTTGCTGGGCAATGCTCATTTATTTCGAATTGTTTTTAGCGTTTTCTTTAGCGCAGAAGACAAAACATTTAAAGGGCAAGAAACATCAAGTGATTCTGATTATTTGATTCTGCAATATTTTTCGACTGTTTGGCATACCATGCTATATAAGTCTCTTTCCTTCTAGTTTATCATCAGATCAAGATAAATTCAAACCCCCCTTTAATACGCACACTGAGGGGACCATAGAAATTGTCCGTATTAAGAGGGTTGAATTTAGAGAATATGTAAGGGCTTTGTTGTTTCCTTTCCCCCAGGGACAAAGCAAACTGTCCGTAGTAAGCGGGTGTCCGTAAAGCGCAGTTTGACTGTAGAACTCTGCATTCATAATTCCCGCTTTAGAACGCTTCTAAAGGACCGGGATCTAACCCCTTATACACCATAATTTTGACACAAAAGATACCTCGTTTGTATACCTTTTATTGACAAATGGGACGCCTTTCAAATGCTAGTTTAGAATTAACACTGCATCCCTTTTAACTGCGGTAAATGCACTCTTTTATTAGTTTGACTAAATCAAAGTCGTTTTCTCGACTTACAGCGCTGCCGCATATTATGTGCCTGTTAGCGCTGTTAGATCGTTTTACGAATACAGACCGAAGTGACCGATTTCCCTACCCTTTTATTAGCCTACGTGTAGCCGCACCCTTCCCCCGACGAAGAAAAACAGAGGGGGGAGGGTGCGGCTACACGTAGGCTACCCCTTCATATATACTTTCACAAGCGAAATCCCTACCTACCCTTCCATATACCTGCAGAAGCCTGAAAACAATACTCCTTTTAGGCGGAAACTCCGCTTTTAGGCCATTATAGCGAGTACCTCCCCCGTCCTAGAACAGCCTACATTAATGCCCCCCCCCCCCCCCCCCCCCACCCCCGCCAAAAAAAGAAGTTTGCTTACAGTCGGTGTTCGATCGCCAAGGCAACTTTTAGCAAATGAATTTGCCTTTTCTCAAACTTTATTGAGTCTATTTGGTTAAATGTAGGTGCACTTGAATTCTTAAGGACTTTATCTAGTTCAAACAGTGGATGGAAAAATTAGTCGTCGTATGTTCACACGTCCTCCATAAAACGTCGCATGTAAAACCCTTCTTAGCCAAACTAACGCTAAAATTCTCCTTTATAGCACAGTGAATGTAAGCCAACTCGATAATCTCAAAAGCAGAAGCTGCTGAACCGAAACATGTTTGGAAAAACCATCCACATTGAGCACTGCGTTGTTCCTCGCGCGTGCTGAAGATTACTGATCATGATGTGTCACGCACGCAGTGATATTATAACATGAAACGAGGTGCATCATGGGATACTATTCGATCGTCGTCAGCGTCGTAATCGTGTAGTGAACGTCAAGGAAATGTACTAAAACGCGTTATGCACGTACCGAGCAGGGTTTTTTTTATTTGCTTATGAAACTGCTTGTTTTTTTTTTTCTTTTAACGTTTTCGTTTGGGTCGTCATTGTTTTCGTTGCTTAATTAAAGCTCCCTATAAAACGAAAGCTACCACAGACTCATAGGCCCCGTTCGCAGGTGCCCGGATATTACTGAATCCGCAACTATTTCTTTAATTTCTGGATACGGCTTCCGTCCACACGAATCCGCAACTTTTTGAGTCCGCACTCCAGAGTGGAAATTTTTGAATCCGCTATGTATCTGGAAACGGGTGGACGCTAAATCCGGATGTTTTTTTTATCCACTGACCTCAAAAGATCAAGCCCAGTTCTTTATCGTGAATATTTAAGACGGTCCGAGCAAAAAAAAATGCCTGTTCAAAAAATATCTGGATACGTGTGGACGGGCAAATTCGATTTGAATTTGGATACGTGTGGACGTGGAAATTTTTGCATCCGGAAGGAAAAAGTTAATATTTAAAATAAATTTTAAATTCCAAAACAGTTCATTTCTGTACCCAACTGCACTCCCCGGCAAAATCCATGTTGTAACCCGGAGCATTGATACTGTCGGCAAAAGTCTTACAAAACTATCTATGCGCTACCTTTTTCGATGGTGAATCATTTTCTCGCGGCTTCGGCCAACACCGAAATTTCCCACCGCAGGCGAGAAAACTTCTGGTACCCAGGGCAGTGAGAGGCCGAGAGAGACGAACATAGTCGATCTACCAGGGGTCAATTTAAAAAAAAACTTTTACACGTGTAAGTGTAGCTGTTGTTCTCAGACTCTAAAACAATGGTTACACTTATAGATCACACGTGTAAAAGTTTTATTAAATTGACCCCAGGTCTTCATTAGATTGGCCTGGAAATGGCAAGCGCTCAGAGTGCATATTTCATGGGCAATGCCGTAAAAATCGGTGAAGACAAGATTGAAATAAAACTCGCTGAGTGGCATGCGCATTAAAATCCGCTATAAAGTATACATGCCATTAGGAATTCTTTAACATCAAAAAGACCTGCTTTGACTTATTTATTTAGTTATCCTCTCATGTTGTTCCGGATGTGAATATCTGACTCGCATAACAAATTAGGTACTGTAGCTTGAAAGAGATTATTTAATTAGTCGACATCAACACGAACCACACGCGGGCACGTGTACTAGCTTCTAGCTTTTCATTTAGATTGCTTTAAATTATTGCTCGTGTGATTAGACAGAAAGTTCCGAATTTTCTCAAAGATTAGAAAAACTGATTCGTTTCGAACCTTTTTATCGCAAGCGTTGTGTTTCTTGTCTTTACACTTTAAAAGTCAGCATATTTATACACAGCCACTCCAGAATTTAGTGGTTAAGGTAATCTAGGAGTTATAGTTAAATCGAGCCAGTCGCTTGATTGTTTCACTCATCGATTGAGAATCGTTATAAAAATTTACTCGAGGATCGAAATAAATTTGAATGAAGATTGGATGAAAGTTTGCGGTGAATTTAATGGGAGATACATATATTGTCATAATTATCTGAAAGGGACATGTTTTACGATAGCCTCCGGTTTTGAAACGCAATCGCCGAAAAGCCGGCTCGAACCATCAGCGGATAAATTATAAAATATCGAGGTTCCCTCGCAGTTTCATCGACCGATATGGCTCTTTCTTGCGACGCAACGCTACTCAACAATTCCGCTTGCTCAGACTTCTTGAGCAAATGCGTTAGATATGTATCACCGAAAAAGTTCTGTCAAGTATGCAAATATCGCTGTCGAATTATTCTCGCATATTAAAACGCTCGCGTTGGCTCGCCGATGCAGTGCACCCTTGCGCGTACAGTGCGTCGTTTAGACGAGCACATGGGCCGGCTACAACGCAGCCTATACAATATACAGCGGAAAAAAAAACTGTATAAAGAAAACCGGCTTTCAATTTCACCTCCTTCAGAAGAGAATAAAATGACTATATCGCCAGCGATAAGATGACGTACCTTCAAACTCAGTGCTATAAGTGCTTCAGTCCAACTCACTTTTGCCTACTAAGAGTGACTATAGTTTCCGGACTATGCCAGGATGCCAGGATATTGTGGTATGAATTGGTGTCACATCGGGGTGGCGGTACCAATCACACAAGAATCACAGTCGCCACAAGAACAAAAAGCATACAAATACGCTGAATACGCTGCTCTTGCGTTGTTTGCTAATGCAATGTTTTCCTACCTTAACAATGATGTAATGTTTCTTAAATAAAAAGTTTTCACCTGCTATTTTGCATATTTCAGTACAGTGAAACCTGTATTAAGCGGACACTGTCTTAAGCGGACATCCTTTATTAAGCGGACAGTAGCCGAAGTCCCCAAATTTATTCCCCTTATTTTTTTAATAAAACCTTTATTAAACGGACACCTCTATCAAGGGGACGCGGACACCTAAAAAGTACCGGAAATGGTCATTTCAATTGTTTCCAACCTGTATTAAACGGCTTGCAATTAAATTCCACCACCAGACACCGGAAATGTGAAAGATTGCCACCCACAAAGTTTTCGATTTTTACATTAAAAAACGTGACTTGACGGACTTATTTGATTAGTTTCAAAGTACAGTATTGTTTTCTACTTCGTTTTGTTTGTATAGGGCTTGTTTCACTCATCTATTAATTAAAAGTTCTTCAAATTTGAGTTGCAATCTATGTTTATGGTCAATTGATCCTCTTTTATTAATGCACACGTATATCATCATTGGTATTCTAAACGTTTCCACTGTTCATTTGAGTGGCAGTAGCTGGTCTGGATCACACAAAATTCTGCTTAATTAATCAATTTCAAACTTTTTTGTTTATTGTTGTCATAGTAATATCGATTTTACTTAAGACTACATTTTCACAAATTTCAATCCATAGCCAGTTACTGGTGAAAATTTTATAGCGATCGAACAAGGACAAAACCACTTTTAAGGCGATTGAAAAATATCGGTATGGCCTATGAAAAACTGTATCGAAACACTAACTATTTCGATTTCCATAAATGATGTCAGAGGCACGATTCCAAGGATACTTACTTGAAAAAAGACTGTTCACAAAGCAGACTTGTCGCCATGATATTGTTCAATTCAAATCATACCAGTTTTTATTGCCCTGGAGAAAATGAAATAAAAACAAATAAGTGATACAATATTGTTTTCAAAGAGCAGAAGTACAGGATGGCAGTACAGCAGAAACAACTTGATGACTCATGACGTAACTCGAAGCCACAAACAATTAACTCACTCTTTTTTTCGCGAAACACGAGTAAACTGACCACTACTTAATTACACTTTCAGCTGAAAATTTCCGCGCCTTATAGCTTAGAATTGAAGACATGTTTGGCTTAACTAACATAGAACCAATTAAGGAGAATAATATTTATACGAGGAAAAGTAAGACGCGTCCTAAATAAGACCCAAACTGTGCTTTATAATTATCAAACGACACATTTCGTCTGAAATAAGACGCTTCTTATCTTGTATCAAAGAACAGGTGTTAAGAGGCTATTCCGATAAGCGACATGGCCTTTAAACAGCAACACAAAACGGATGAATCGACGACAAATGACATAAAGTTGTTTCGAAACTGCGACAGCGGTGAGGAAAATAACAAACACAATAGTGAAACACCGACAAAGACAGCGCCTCTTCTTCAATACGCGGAACGACCGCTTTTGAACTTCAGCCGAGGGAGATACGTACCCCTTGACCCCCCCCC
>BOPM01000518.1:166348-183300 GCA_022179025.1 Porites australiensis | reverse complement strand
GGGGAGGGGAGGGAGGTTATACTCAGCCTGCGTGGCAGACAGAATAGCGGAGGGGTATGGAAACCACCTCACTAAATATTCCCTTGCCTCCCCAACCCAACGCAGCCTACATTCTCGTCCCCTGAGCCCGTCGTTTCTTTTGAACTTGGGACGAGAATGCGCAGGACTAGGGTCTACTCTATTGTTTTCCGATCAGTCTACTGCTTGAAGTGCTTCTTGAGTCTTGTAAGATGCCACATCGAAGAATTGAAGAACCACGCAATTTTCCAAGAGCGCCTTGCCTCGTGAAAGCGAGGGAAATCGGGGGAAATCTCTATTCCTCATAAGCTCGGCTTCTCGGAGATTTCTCTGCCACAGTCACTCCTCCCAAGTAATGTACAAATTTTATATTTAATGTTAATTAACCTATTTATTATCGTTTTTATTCTGCTTGTAATTCATTTTGTGTGGCAAAATAATAAATAAATAAATAAGTAAATAAAGCCACTTCTACCGGACAGATTTGAACTAGAGAAAATGAAAGGATTATTCCTCGGATAAGAGAACTGCTGCTCTTAGAATGCGTAGCGAGCGGGTTACCCCCGAGTACTTTTTCTGTCGCCACTAACGTACAAAATACAGCACCCACCAGCTTCATCTTCATAGTCTACCCTGTTTTAAATGTTAAAACCCCAAAGTGTTTTTCTTCCTGTCTTTTTTTGGTTGTATGACCATTTCTCAGGGTCTGGAAGGATCAAATTATTCTTAGTTTATTGCGTGACTGTGGACTGCGTGACTGTGTTCCAGTCCTCCGCAAATTCTCGCTGTGCATATGTACCTTGCGCGCGCTAGGTCACGATCATTCGAAGGTAGGTATTGGAGAGTAATACATCGTTGGGAGTCGAGAGGCAGCGGAGATATGTCCTACACACATTCACATTGGAGAGATGTCGATGTAGGTAACTTTTGTGCTTAAAAACACTTACAAGCGTCCCGTAATTATGATAATAATAATAATTGACCATCGAACCTAAGCTAAAAGAATTACCTGAAATATTGCTGAATAATGCCTTTGATGTAGCACACCGGGGTGAAAATTATAAGTAGCAAAGTTTTCTTTATGGTCTGTTCTTGAGTTGCTGGAAAACTTGTAGCTTCATTTAATTTAAAGCAACCAAAGTCCCAAAAATTATTAAACTTCTTTGAGTTAGGTTTGGCTTGGTTCAATTTTATCCGCTTGGTTTAATTTTTATTTTAAATTTGTTTAGGGTATAGTTATGTATGATAATGAGTTTAAAACAGAGAGAAATTATAATTTAAACCAAGCGGATAAATTTGAACTACAACATTTTATACATTATGACTGTCGATTCTCAGTGAGTTTATATTTGCCCTGAGAAGCTTTCAGTCCATTCACTTCCTCATTTTTTCTGATGATCAAGAAATGCTGACATTGACTGATGTTGTTGTGTGCATTTTTAATAGGCACAAAATAAATAAGTTGACAAATTAAAATAAAAGCGACTCTTTTCTTTAAAGCTTCATTTACCATAAGATCGAAGTTAAATGCCAAAAGTGTATTATAATTCAACACAAGTTTAATCATCCACTGATGTGGGGGGCATTAGCACTCATCAACACGCCCAGTTCTTATATGTAAATCACCGTCTCAAAATATTAATGCTCAACTCATCCTGAAAAACTCAACCTAAAGCTGTACCTAAATATTGATTTTCAGCTCTTCTGTTCAGTTGGTCTATTAAAAAAAATCTTTCTGTAGATTAAGACGGAATCCATCAGGATATTGAGTAATTTAAATTTTCAGTGGACAAAAACCTTGTACCAGGATAATTTAAGTAATATTGCATTCCTTTTTACATTTTTCAAGGGCTATATAAATGTATGTAGTTATAGTTATCTGTAGTAACACCAAAGAAAGTTTCTTATGGGAGCCTGAGAAAACGAATGTCAAATTTCACAAAATGACAGCTTACTCATGAAATTTTCAGAATTTACCTGTGTTTTTACAATTCTTGTGAAATTTGACATATACTTTCTCGGGCTCCCATGAGAAATAGTCTTTGGTGTTATTACAGATAATAAATTATATCTATATCCCTTGAAAAATGTAAAAAGGAATGGTATTGTTTAAATTATTCTGGTACAAGGTTTTTGTCCTCTGAAAGTTGAAATTTTTCAATTTCCTGATGGATTCCGTTTTAATCTCTTTTTCATATTGGCTGCTAACTTGATATATGCACTTGTGAGAGATGATCAGTTCAAAGGCAGCCAACAATCTTAATCAGTTGTGATTCTGTTCAAACTACAGGCTTGGAGAAAGGAAGGCCTTCGCTTGGGTACTACAAGTAATGAAGCTGCAAAAATGTATGATGCAACTCTTACTCAGGTCTGTGTCAAAAATAATCTAATGAAAATAGTATATTGTAATAAATATTAAGGCAGAATCCATCAGGAAGTAATTTTAATTTTTAGACAAAAACCTTGTATCAGAATAATTTAAAGAATATTGCAATCTTTTTTACATTTTTCAAGGGCTATTATAGATGTAATTAGTTATCTGTAATAACACGAAAGACTATTTCTCATGGGAGCCCGAGAAATTAACTATGTCAAATTTTACAAAATGACATCTTGCACATGAAATTTCAGAATTTTACCTGTGTTTTCATAATTCTTGTGAAATTTGACTTTCATTTTCCTGGGCTTCCATGAGAAATAGTCTTTGGTGTTATTACAGATAACTAATTGAAGCGAATGTGATATTGTTTAAATTATTCTGGTACAAGGTTTTTGTCTAACATTGAAAATTGAAATTACTCAGTTTCCTGATGGATTCTGTCTCAAGTTAATTTGATTATTTCCTAGATTTAATTTAAGTTACTATAGTCTTACCAATTCCCAGTAGGATTAGATCACAAGATCGGGAGTATCAATCCAGTTACTACTGTCACAGACCTACATGGTGCACCACAGTCTTCCCCCCCCCCCCCCCACCCCTACTGCCCAAGACAATCAGATCACTGTACTGGGGTCTACATTTCCTATGAGGGGAGGGGTGTGAGGGAGCTAGGTTCTGTGTATATAGTCTCCTGGATTTGATAAGAAAGGGCCAGTCCACGATATGTTATGAACTGCTTTTCTTGTCCAAAACAACTCCAGTCAATCATTTTTTTTATGAGTGTATTCTTTGATATTTTGCTCCAATAACCTGTTGACGTACAATGAAAATGTTGTTTACAATTTATTGCAACACCGGTCAACAATGGATTCTTAAGGTTTCTGCAAACAGACCAATAACATTACTGATTTGAGTGCTGTTTCCTGAGAGGTTAGATAAGTTTAAATGGTTTGAAGTTTTCAACGGCTGCATCGTTGATCCTTGAATTTTATTGTTCCGTTTGCAAAAAAAATTGAGAATCTTTTGTTTGCATCATAAGACTTTCTGATTGAATATTAATCTTCTTCCAAGTGCCCCAGTTTGGGGAGTCGCACTGTAAATATCTCTTATTGTGTTGTACCAATTAGGTAGAACATGGCAAATGTTATTCAGACATGAATGACTGCAGATGACCAACTGTTATTTAGGCTCTGAAACATAATTATCACTCCTTTTTGTGGTCTCATTTCCACTTTAGAAATGAGAAAGAAACTGAGTTAAGTCATTAATTTTGCAAAGACTTAGACTGCATGGGACTGGGACTGGGAAAAGGGAAAACAAATTGGCCAATAGCTGACTGGTGCATCCCCGGTAACAATCCCAGAAGTCTTTGCAAAAACTAACTCAGCCCAGTCCCCTAAAAAGTTGCAAATTGAATATTAATCGGGGAGGAGGGGGTGGTGTTACTTGGGTTAATTTTTGCTGGGTGTATGCCTCTGGCCTCTCGGAAACCCTACGGGCCCTACCCCATCATAGTCTATCTTGTGGCCAAATATAGACCCCATCTTACACTTTAGGGAAAATGTAATTTTGCGATCCCCATCCTGAAATGAATTGACACACTGGTTAACTGTGATGACATGAACTCTTCCCATTTTTAAATCCATAGCTACCTGAATTTTCTGATCCCCCAAATCCCAAAAGTCTAGTAACTAGAAAAATACAGCCCATTATAGTCAACCCAGTCATAAAAATGCTACCCCATCCAGCGGCACATCCCCATTAGCCTATTACTAGGAAGTACCCCCCTATGGATATTAATAGACTCCCTTGTTTGCTTATTTAGGTGATTGCTCATGCTGATGATCAAACTGTTGGAGGTTTGGAAGGATCAGTTTCAAAAATGCTTCAGGCTGATCCTGATTTCCGTAAGAATTTCTTTTTTTATGTTTTAAAATATTGTTTTTGTTTTTTAAGTCCTATAATTTTGTTCCAGAAAATGTCCATACCTCCCCCATATTTTTTAGAAGACATTTTTTCTACAAACCTCCCACCCCTCCAGTTGTTTGGACTGGTACTGTCTTGGCAAGAATTTGTGTCTGGCTATGTCATGTACCCTGATGAGAAAAATAAATATGCAGTTGGGGCTCTTGTAGGCAACCACCTCAGAAATTCGAAAACGTGGTCGTAACTAGAGCTGGTCACTTACAAGGATGAGCTATCATAAGCAACTGCATGGGAAAACATTAAGGGTGGTTGCTTACGAGAGCTTCAAAAACTCATTTATAATTTATAAAAGAAAATCAAAAGAAATTTTTATGTTTAATGAGTGTCTTTATATCTGATACAGACAAGGCGCAACTTTACATCAAATTTTTTACACCAAACAACCCCAAAATCATTGTCAATGAACCATTTTAAAGTGCAGTCTACAGTTTCATTGAAGTGTTGATTTAAACAGTGATATGAATAAGACTCTGAATGGTCGCTTACAAGAGCTTAAAAACAAAGGAAAAGTCCTCTTGGGTAATCCCAAAAGTGGTCGTTGTCACTTCTGGGAGTGGTCGCTTATGAGAGCTTTTCATTACAAAGTTTAACTCAAAGTTCAAATGGGGTTTCAGAAAGGTGGTTGTAACACTAGAGTTGGCCACTTACAAGAGTGGTCACGAGGAGACCTCATCTTTATGAGGTAAAAGTTATTATAACAATGATATTGACAATTAAGATGATGAAGAGACTTATGAAAAAGAATACAAATCATTGAGAATAATTTCCTTGTTAATAATAATAATTAAAGTGTGATTTTTTTTTTCAGTCATGGGTCATGTTTTAGCCACTTCCCTTCAGCTCAAAGATTCTATGGATACTATTTTCTCTTTATCGGCCAAAAAGGAGTTGACAGAGAGGGAGAAACTGTATGTAGAAGCTATAAAACACATGTCAGCAAGGTATTGTTTTTTCTTACAACTATTGTATAAAAATATTTAACCCTTTAAGTCCCAATATCCACATACAAATTCTCCAAACTGATCTCTATACATTTCCTTTAAGAATTAGTTAAGAGAATTTGATAAAAGATCAAAGTATTTTCTCTTCGGTGATCATTTTATAAATTCTCATAACCTCATCTCATGACAATGTACAGATATTGTTAGGAGGAAATTGCCGTTGGTCACTATTGGGACTTAAAGGGTTAAATCATACACTGTACTAATTCTTACAGGGTGCAAAGAAAGTTAGTTTTACAGCTTGCCTGAATGGTTACAGCTTGCCTGAATGGCAAGCTGTCCAGCATTTAGTAGCCCGAAATTCGTTTCAACTAGCTAGCCTGAAAATAATTGTAATTTGAAGTTCCCAAAAACATGACTTGCTATTGGGCAAGTTAAAAATGTAAACAGAACTGACACTAGCCCAATAGCAGAATCTACTAGCCCCAAGCTAAAGGACACTAGTTCCTTTGCATGCTGTCTTAGTTGTGTTAGATTCATAGTGTTTTTTAACGATCAAATGAAGCCTGAACCACACCCAGAGTTGGTCCCCTGTCAGGGTTTCATTCCAATTATTCAGTTGGCTCTGTTTTAAACAAGCGCGGAACTGGTATGACTTATCACTGCAAAGGCTCTAATAAGGGATTGTTTGGAGGGACAGTAAAAACATTGCCGACAGCAGTACACCACCTGATAAAGAAGCCCTCAAGGTTATTCTGAGTAAAAAAGACATACCTGACAGTGCATCAGGGTTTTTTGGAATTCTTTGATATTTTATTGAAGATAAGTTGCATTACTGAAACTACTAGTATTATTGCAGTTTGGAACATATGTTACATGTGTTTGTACTATTGTAGTATGCTGCAGCAGGATTAGCTCAGTCAGTAGAGGGCTTGACTGCAACAGAGCTGGAGGTCGCGGGTTTGATTCCCAGAGCAGGGCCATTACTCAGGGTCTTAAAATAACTGACAAATGAAGGTACTCCCTTTGCACTGCAAGTGGCTTGACCTTCGCGCCAGGCTCAGATGTCCACGTTAAATGGTTGTCCCGTCTCAAGTTGTAGACATGAAAACAGTGTCCCCGATTAGTACTTTCGTGCTAAATACATTGATGCTCAAATAAAGCGCATTTTTTTAGCTTTGTTGACCCTTGTGCTGTTTCTCCAAACAATCCCAAGAGACCATGTAGTGGCATGGTACGTAGTTTTCCCCTCATTTAGCACATGGGGAATTGTCATTAAACCCACCTCTTTAAGATTGGAGTTGCTGCCCCATATAGTTTTTAATTATTTCACAGAAGGTAATTTCATTATGTCAATATGTTTAAAGTCCTGCTTTTACTCTGACTTGTGCTTTCATTTTTTCAGAAATGTTATCAAGGCACAAGATTGTTGGGATGACATTGTCGCAGAATATCCTACAGACATCCTTGCCTTAAAGCTTCTTACGGAGTACAGCATATTCTTTGGTCCGAAAGATCGGATAAGGGACAGTGTTGCCAGAGTCTTGCCACATTGGAAAAAGGAAATGCCATTATATGGGTAAATCAGACTCTTTTTATTACACACATGTGTTTCTCAATTTAGACTTAAAGGGTGCATCTACATGTAGACTTGCAGTTTATTGGAAGTTGACACTGTGGGTGGAAGGTTGAACTACATGACAATACAGCCTTAGAAACAAGGAAATAAATAGAAGATTTATGATCTATAGATAATTTGAGCCAGGGCTAAAAGCGAAGCTCTTGTCAATATACTTATAGTTTACCCAAACACAAAAAATGAAATTGTGCAATGCTAAATGGCTATGGCAATGTGAATGACAAAAAACACATGAAACAATAGGTCTAATTAGAAAAAAAACAACTTTGCACATACTGGACACTTTTTTGTACATTAAATACTTTGCTGTTGTTTTGCACAACTATGTCCTCAAACTTCCAGTACATTCCTATAGTAACACGTTTTATTCAGTAAATGTCCCCTGTTTTTCAGTGTGTTCCCCTACCACATATCGCTAGTGGAAAGTGTTTTCTCTAGCTGGGAACAATACCTAACTCTATGTGTTCCCCTACCCCCATAAAAACACATATAGTATTTCCTGTGTAGGGGAACACATATCACTAGGATATGTGTTTCCAAGGTAGGGGAACACATATCACTAGGGATAAGTGTTTCCCGAGTAGGGTAACACATATGACTAGGGATATGGGTTTCCCAGGTAGGGGAACACATATCACTAGGGATATGAGTTTCCAAGGTAGGGGAACACATATCACTAGGGATATGTGTTTCCCAAATAGGGGAACACATATGACTAGGGATATGTGTTTCCCGAGTAGGGGAACACATATGACTGGGGATATGACTTTCCCAGGTAGGGGAACACATATGACTAGGGATATGGGTTTGCTAGGTAGGGGAACACATATCACTAGGGATATGAGTTTCCCAGGTAGGGGAACACATATCACTAGGGATATGTGTTTCCCAGGTTGGGAAACATATTCACTAGGGATATGTGTTTCCCAGGTAGGGAAACACATATCACTAGGGATATGGGTTTCCCAGGTAGGGGAACACATATCACTAGGGATAAGAGTTCCCAGGTAGGGGAACACATATCAGTAAGGATAAGTGTTTCCCAGGTAGGGGAACTCTTATCACTAGGGATATGGGTTTCCCAGGTAGGGGAACACATATCACTAGGAATTTGAGTGTCCGAGGTAGGGGAACACATATCACTAGGGATATGTGTTTCCCGAGTAGGGGAACACATATCACTAGGGATATGTGTTTCCTAGGTAAGGGAACACATATCACTAGAGATATGTGTTTCCCGAGTAGGGGAACACATATCACTAGGGATATGTGTTTCCCAGGTAGGGGAACATATATCACTAGGGATATGTGTTTTCCACTTAGGGGAGCACATATCACTAGAGATATGTGTTTTCCAGGTAGGGAAACACTAGGGATATGTGTTTCCCGAGTAGGGGAACACATATCACTAGGGATATGTGTTTCCCAGGTAGGGGAACACTTATCACTAGCGATATTGGTGTCTCAAGTAGGGGAACACATATCTCTAGGGTTATGTGTTTCCCAGGTAGGGGAACACATATCACTAGTTAGTTATGTGTGTTTCCCAGGTAGGGGAACACATATCACTTGGGATATGTGTTTCCGAGGTACGTGAACAGATATCACTAGGGATGTGTGTTTTCCGAGTAGGGGATCACATATCATTTGGGATATGTGTTTCCCAGGTAGGGGAACATATTTCACTAGAGATGTTTGTTTCCCGAGTAAGCGAACACATATCACTAGGGATATGGGTTTCCCAGGGAGGGGAACACATATCTTCCAATGAAACTCTTTTTTTTTCTTTTGATCCATGCTGTTTGTTTTCTCTGTTATTCACGTCAGTGTAGACATTAAATTTAGTGGAAGAAAGGATTCGGCTTTGTTGTTTGGATTTTCTCTCTAAAAGTTTGGGTGGGTATGTGATTTACCGCCAAATTGGCGTTTGCTTGAAATGCGAAATTGCATCCCGGCCTACATGAAGGGGTGTAGGTACGTACGAATATTTTTAGTTGGAATGCATAGATAATATTTATTAAATTTTCTTACCCATGGTGTTCCGCTGTGCACGCTTTGAGCGTGCTAGAGCTCCACTATAATGAGACCACAAAACCTTTAACTTTGGAGCCAGACTTTCTTGTACTCTAATGGTGTACTCGCCCGTGACTATAAGTCCTTAATATCATGAAAAAGACTGGCCCTAAACAGTTTGTCTTTCTTTTTATCTTGTAGATATCTCTATGGTATGCATGCATTTGGATTAGAAGAGACAAATTTCTATAGAGAAGCGGAGAAGCAAGCTCGTAAGGTAACAGTGTATGCAGTGATTTTTAAAATAATTTGATCGAGTGGAGGGTAAAACATATGCAATGAATTTTTCCTTTTCAACCATGCAGCACAGATTAATACAAGTTATGATTTAAGGCTCCTGTCTTTTTTGGAACAACGTCACTGCTTGAGGGGTATTCCAGAGTTCGCAAATGGTCTTGAGACTGCATAAGTGGATAAGTATTGACCATTGGGGTTAGGACAGCTGTAAACTGTCTGTGTGACATGGATATACTGGTATAGCCACAGTACGGTATTAAGCCATATAATACAGTCGGACCCAACTTAGCGGACACCTGCTTAATACGAACGCCTCATTATTACAGACAGTTGCTTTGTCCCTGGAGAAAGAAAGCCCTTATATTTTTCTTTCTAAATACAACCTGCTTAATACGGACACCCCTTTTAATACAGACATCTTCCATGGTTTCCCAAGTGTCTGTTTTAACAGGGTTTGACTGAGTGTACTAATGACCAGACACTAAAATGCAGTCGTACCTCCCGTAAGCGACCACCCAAAATGCGAAGACGTAGTGGTCGCTTGCGGGAGGTGGTCGCTTACGAGAATCGAACCAGAGATTGTTTCTTCCGAGAAGAAGTCCGGACAGATCTACTTTAAGGTAGTTAATTTATTGCATGCAATTTCCAAGTTACGATATGTGCAGTTCCATGTGTTTATAAAAGTTCTTCGTATATTCTAAGTAGGATAGTGCACACAGAGACGATAAGAGATCAGAAAACTCGTCAAGTGGTCGTTTACAAGAGGATAAAAACAAGAGAAAATCATAAAACCGTCAGCCTCAAATAGTGGTCGCGGTGGTCGTTTATGTGTTGTTCCAACTGTAAGACTTAAACTGGGAAAGTTTTGGTGTTTTGGTCTGGCGGTCGCTTAAGGGAGATAGTCGCTTACGAGAGGTGGTCGCACATAGTGGTTCGACTGTAGAATATGTTGTTTATCGGTTGGTGTTTGTAATATCCTGATACCTTTTCATTCATCCTCCGTTTTTTTTCCTCAGGGATTAGAGATGATTCCCAAGGACTGTTGGGCTACTCATGCCTTAGCCCATGTTATGGAGATGGAGGGACGGCAAGATGAGGGGATTGAATTTATGAGCAAAACTCAAGATGATTGGGTGGTACGTGTCAGTTTCTGTGAAAATCAGTATATTTTAAACTTTGGGTTTATCAGCTGTCTGGTGCGGTACATTGTAAAATACAGGCTCCGGTTGTTCAAGAGACGGATAGCACTATCCACTGAATAAATCACTATCCAGTGCATAGGGATTTATCCGATGGATAGCGTTATCCACCTTTTGAAAAACTGGGGCCAGCTGTAGGCCAACATAAAGCAGAGGCACCCAACGACAATTTTCGGAAAATATCTGTTCGGAAGACGAATTGAGATCTAGAATTTTAGGAACATTTGTTGTAAAATTTCTTGCTTGCCTGCCTCTCCTAGGATTTTCGAACATCTAAAAAATGGTATAATTGTCTATTTTTAACGGATTTTTACCCTAAAAAGGCCACCTAGAACTTTCGGGAGCCTTTTTTCTGGCTGAAATTTTCGAAAAGGTAGGTTTTGATCCCTATAATTTTCGGATCACTAGACTTTCAGCTAGGAAATCCGAACAAAAAAAAAATTTTAGGGGATAAAAATATGCCTATATCTACCGTTTAAATACTAAAATACGTTTAACAATGCTATGTTTAAGTGGTTTTGAACTATATTCTCGTTGGGTGCCCCTGATAAAGAGACGCATCATGGTAAACTTCACACATCTATTATAAGTTGTCTTTCAACAAGTCTCCGGATACGTTCGCTGCAGTTTAGTGGACACTTTTGGTGAAGCAAGAATGAGACTTTTTCCTAACTACTTCTTTGGGAACCAAAACACGGCAGACGCTCAAGTGGGCGACCAGTAATAACATTCATTGACCAACTAGAGAGTGACACCGGTCTTATGAGGCAGGATCTTGCATCTGTCGTGGGCTACAAACGGGGGTGGGATAGACTAATCAAATCGATGCGGGTGCGCCCGAAATAGATGGGTGATAAGTTGTAAAATCATTATTTTTTTAAAATTTATCCCTCTCGGTCATCTGAAAAAAAGGTTTTACATTTAGAAGAGAAATTTTATGATGACTATTTTATTTAATTTTCTTTACAGTCCTGTGAGTCTCTATCCAGTCACAATTTCTGGCATTGGGCTCTGTATTATATCGAAAAGGTACAGATATTTTGTAGAGTTTCAGGCTCAACGGCTAGTGCATTTCACACTTCACTTCAAACAGCATGAAATTCTATGCCTCTTCCCTTTGTATAGCCCTCCCTTGCGCGCAGACAAGTTCTACAAACTTCTGTGTGGAGGCTATTTTGAGTGGAGATGTGTTACAATACAGGCGTTGCGTTTGAAAGGGAATGGAAAGGCAATTTTGGTTGGGTGAGAAGCGCGAAGGGCGTGGCAGGCGTATGAAAGCCGGGAAGGGAAAGAGGATCACCGTTTTCGCACCCAAATAGTTAGACAAATTGGTTGCCAAGTAGCATAAAAATGTCCTCATATTAGGGGTTTGATTGGTGTGCTTTGATCTTTCTTCTAGTTTCCATGAATCTGTCTTTACCTGACTCGTATGTTCCCTGCTAGCGAACCTTACTTGAAACGTGGTGGCAGCTGCGGGATTCGAACGCACGTCATAAATATTGTAATATGAGTGTGAATCAGATGTTTCTGTTTAGTTCGCAACATAGGCGAGGCAGAAGAAAAGAACCTAGAGTTCTCCATACAGAATTGATACCCACACAACCTTCAATTATCGTGAAGGACATCCCCTCCTGCCCTCCCTCCAAAAAATATGAGCTCTTCAAATGCTGAATATACCGTCGCTTTGTTTGTTTATTTCTTCACCAGGGAGATTATGAAGGTGCTTTAAATATATATGATAATGAGGTAAGTTCTGATAATCCACTGACTCAAAAGCCCGTTTAGGACGTTATGGAGAACTGCTCAATAACTTTGATTTGAATAGTCGTTGGTGACACTTCAGGATTTTATCCCGACTTAAAGCTTACGTTAGAACTGCCCTGTATTGCGTGATAAACTATGGCACTGTTAATTCAGTAGCCTGTGTATGGCTGCCCCCTTCCCCCCTAAGAATCGTGGAGTTCAAAGCATGACGATTTTTCAGTAGCGCTCTTCTTTTCTTGTAAGTCCACAGGCAATTTCTACAGTTTAATTTCGAACCGCTGTATACGAAGTAGTAATCAGTACCGAGGGAGAGTACCTGTGTTAAATGCTGTTTGAAACAATTCAGTGTGTTGTTTACAGATTTTGCCGAGATGCGGTGCCCAGAAGACGTTTCAGTTGTCTGATGGTTCTTCTCTGTTGTACCGATTAACCTTTGAAGGTTAGTCTTACATTTTGTATTATGATAATATACCATGATACTGTAATACAGTAACTTCTGTCCAAGCCATTCTGATTTTCCTCTCGGGATCATTTGCGGTCGACAGTAACGATCATTTGCTGTCCATTTTGGGGGTCACTTGCGGTCTTGGTCGGGGATCATTTGCGGTCCATTTTTTGGGATATTTTGCGGTCTCGGTCAGGGGTCATTTGCAATCCATTTTAGGGGTCACTTGCGGCATCGTTTGGGGTCACTAATTTTGCGGTCTCGGTCACGGATTATTTGCGGTCCATTTTGGGCATCACTTGCGGTCTCGGTCGGGGATTATTTGCGGTCCATATTTGGGGTCACTTGCGGACTCGGTCGGGGATCATTTGCGGTCCATTTTGGGCATCACTTGCGGTCTCGGTCGGGGATCATTTGCGGTCCATATTGGGGATCACTTGCGGTCTCGGTCGGGGATCATTTTCGGTACTGTACAGTTCTTTTTCTTTATTGTTTAGGGGTTGATGTTGGCGACAGATGGCAACAGCTGTGTCGATATTGGGAAAGCCATGCGGATGATCATTTTTTGGTGAGTGCAGAATATATTTAGAGTTGATAGATAGTACAGTGGACTCTTGATAACTCGAGCCTTTTAGGGAAATCGAAAAAGGGTCCGAGTTACCAGGAGTTCGAAGCAAGTAACCGGAAATAAGCAAATGGATGAGGAGGGAATGCAACTATCATACACACTTCACTTGAAGGGCTGCAGGAAAAAAAGATTAATGTTTTAAAAAAGGAATTAACCAACCAAGATTGATTGATAGACGGGGATGGACTTTGAATTTGAACCGGAGTGACAAAAAAAGTTAAGACAAAGAATTTGCACGGTTGCTTTGAAATAGAGTAGAATGTGCTTGGGGTGGGGAGGGTTTCATCGCATGTTGTCCTCGCCTCAGTGTCCTCAGTACCCAGTTGTTTTTTGTGTCGTGGGAAACCGATATACTGCGGGTAAATCACTATCTAGCGGATAATTATTAGCGAAAGAAATTCCGCTATCCAGTGGATTGCGTTGTCCACCTTTTTAACAACTGGGGTCTCACGGAAGTAACACCAGTCTTTGCTGTACAGGCTTTCACAGACTCACACATGTTGATGAGTACACTGGGAGCTAAGAATGAAGAGCTGACTATGAAGCTGTTGAATTCGTTAAAGACATACGTTAGGTATAGTATAATCCCGGATATGACAGGCCGTAGGTTGCGTGTGCGCTGGGTCGGTGGTGGTGAGTTGCACTCTGGGATTGTTTCAGCGAGTTTCGACCCAGTTCCCCGCCTAACCTCGTAATAGCCAATGAAAGAAGCGATAGCGTCTCAAAACAATCCCACAATGCAGTGCAATTCGTTACAACACCGATTCAGGCATACGCGCGACCGCAAATTGCCAATAGCTACTCCCACTCCAACTAACTCACCCCTACTTACAGTAATTGAGTCGCTTATTAAGACTGAGCTTAGATGGAGTTAACCAAAGTGCATTTTCAAGCCGTTTCAATTTTGTCCGCCTTGTCTCCTAACATTTCTCTGAATGACATCAAGAAGGGTTTAGGGCATTGGCCCAGTTTTATTGTTTGATCTATTATCATTTTCCAGTCCACTTACATTAAATATATACACAGAATTTAGAAAGATGAGGCAAGGGAGCCCATGGAAGCCAGTAAGGCAGAAAAGGACCATCTTTAAAAATAGATATGACTTAATTACTTAATAAAATACTGGCATAGCCCAGGAACTATTTCACGCCATTTATAGCACATTTGTTACACTTCGTATAACCCTCCTCAAACCCCCCCCCCCCAAAAAAAAACAATTAAATTGTACATAAACGGACGATCAGTTTAGTACCTTTCCAAAGCAATTGCCATATGGTTTCCTTTGTTTCACCAGCGATAGTTCAGGTTCAAACTGTGAAATATCGCGTGAAGTTGGTGTCCCTGTGTGTGAAGCTTTTGTGGAGGCTGATAAGGTATGGAGAGATTTCTATTTTTTCGAAAGTGAAGTAACTAACGATAACTAACAATATTTTTTTCAGTATGTTGTGGTAACAGAAACATATCAACCGTCTTTGCAGGGCAATTTTGACAAGGCGGTGGAGATATTGAAACCTTTGCGTTACAAAATCAACCTGTTAGGTGGAAGTCGAGCGCAGGTGAGGAAATGTTGATTGTTCTTTAGTTTAAAGATACTGTTTATGGACTTATGCCTTGAGTGAAAATGAGCAGTTTTAGGAGGTTTGCGTCACTTACTGTCCAGTTTATCATGGTTTCCGTCCACCGTGAAAGGTGTAAACGATCTCCTAGCGGATAACGACTTCTTCAGTGTGGCGTAACCAACCTACCCTCTAACTGACTAATCTTGTTAAGATAGCCTCTGAACGCTCGGAACGCATTGCTTGTTATTTTTGTACTTGCAATTTTGTGGGTGTTTCTTGGCGTTGTGGAAACGTAGTATGGGTATGTAGTATGGGTAATGTTCCCAGCTGCCTTTTCACTCTTTGGTATAAAACATCATTTAGTGATCGAATTTGCCAAGAACAAACTGATGTTAAGAAAGGAAGAATATAACTAAAATAACTTAAGGAGAGAATATTTCGTTCTTGTCATCTAGCAAGGGACAGCTTCTTTACTTCTTCGCAGCGTAGTTTGATAAGAGTTCTTTATACTACGACTTTATCTGTGCCAAGTTTTTAAAGGCATTTCAATACACCTTCTTTAGCGCGATGTCTACGAGCTGTTTTTGATCCACGCTGGATTGCAGTCACACCGTAAGCAAGATCACCAGTTTGTGAGGTATTTGAACGTTATTTTTCGTACAATGTTATCTGTAACCGTTATTGTGTTTCTCAGTAATGATGTTAGAAGCATCGAAATGTCGAATCATACTATATCTTTATCATTTAGCTCATGTTTGAGATTCCAGAGGCCTCTTTCCTGGCATTGTTAGCTCTAAGACGTTCAGAGGATGGGAGAGTAGAAATTCAGAAAGATCCCGAGAAAAAAGTGGATTCTCAACGTTTCCTCGAGACGAGGAACCTCTTAAGAGAAAAGTCTTTTTAACAAAAGAAAGAATGTTTTATTTGGTATCCAAACACCTGAGGTGATCTGTAAAAACAAGCTGGAAAGGAGTTTTCTCTCATATCCAAATGCAGAGTGAAATTTTAGTCATTAGGATTGTTTCATCGATATTTAAACTATGAAAATAAGTTGGAAAGGAGGAAAGAACAGGAAACAACAATTTCCAAGCGTCTAAATGTCTAAAGCACTCATTTAAGTATTCTGTTGCAATATAGCTCATCAATTGACGAGAAATTCTTACAAACATTTAAAACAAAAGTTTTCAAAATGTCTTTCTTTTTGCGTTTTTCTGACTATGAGAAGTTATGCTCTCAAGCGTGCAAACATTCTTCCCCTCATACCAATTCTGGGATCGTAACCACAGCCCTGAGAGTTCCGAATATGTTTTTCGGGATCCGGGTTTTGCATTGTTTAAAGGGTGGGATTCGGGATTTTAAAGAAAAGTGGGGGCGAGATTCGGGATTGAAAGCATGTGCGGGATGTGGGATCCCAAAAATAACCATCGGGACTTACGAGATTTCGCGAGAATTTGGGTCGGAATGACGGGATTGAAGAACCATATTGAGGACTCTCAACCCTTAGTGCCCAAGTTAACGTCAGATCAATAGATTAATATTTCAGTAAACTATCGTTTTTTTTTTGTTTTTAGATGTTTGTTAGCCGAAAGAAAAGCAAAAAAGGAAAAGGCTCCCATGACAGACCGACTGATGGCCAAAGCACTTGCACTTCAAGTAGATTAGTATTGCATACGTCGTCACGCCTTCCCGCCGAGGCTTTGTCACGCAACCATCATTAATTTGCACAATATGTTCACTAAGTTTAACACAATTTTTTTTCCTGTGTATAAAAAGACTGTGGGTTCCTCCCTTTATATCTCATGGAGAAAAGGTCGGTGAAGATTCGTGAAGCATGAACGATCGTCATCCGGCTGATTTACAGGTCAGTAACGGTAAAAGAATGAGGTTAGATATCGTCTTATATTGTGTTATAACGGAGTAGATTTAGAAGAGAACAAAAATGCGCCAATTTTTGCTTTCCAAAAATCCATTCGGTCAGGTCGTACCTGGTTCATGTTTTAGCCGCCCGTTATTTTTAAACAGGTTTCTATGAATTTTTTTTTATACGCGAATGCAAAGCATTCTTCTTCCAATGCAATTCCTT
>BOPM01000518.1:151348-161348 GCA_022179025.1 Porites australiensis | reverse complement strand
AATATATGGCCGTGATGCTCTGAATCTTGCGAAAACAAATGGCTTCAGTTTGGAGATACCTGGGATCACAGAAAGACTTGATGACATTTCCAATCTGCGATCAAGACTGACTCCTGAGTTTTTTGTGTCACATGAGGAACATCTTGAGTCTATGTCATCAAGTACCTCTCCTTCCAGAAAGAATTCTCCCAATTCTTCAGACTGTGACATGGACACTTTGTAAGGTACAAGTTACTACAAGTTTGGGTAGTAAAAGCCCTGTAAACCTAGGCAATAATATTGTTGTTTGAGTTGATACTCAATCATCCTGTTCAGGTTTTTCTTAGCCTGGGAAAATAGCTGACATTTCGTGATGCCATCACTGTTTTCCGTGCAAAATGACCTCTGAGAAAATAGCAGGGATTTTGTTACCTCTGTGTCCTGCGTCAGGCCGCATAAAACCCCCAAGGAATATAATCATGGCATGTGTACCGTAGGACACAAAAATCAATTGCTCGAGTATCTGCACATTTGTTTTTGTACAAATAATTACTGTGGCAGTTATTATGGCTGTTGTTTAACAATGCATACTTCATTTAGCCTATGATGTGCTTTAAAATACATGTAGAAGGACTATATTTTAATTTTTAGTATACTGCAGTACAGAGTTTTGGAGTCTGTCTTCAGAGTAACTGTCTGGTTACATAAAGGCCCAAGCATTTTCATTTTTCGACTCATTGTTTTTTCAACTGGGACTCAATGATTCTGGACTGGGACTCATGATTTTTCACTAGAAGAGTCCCAGGACTTAGCACAACTATTTGTGACAAAATCACTGAAATAGCACAGAAATTCTACACTAATGACGCATCACTACCCATACCTGATTAGTGCTTCTGACTAGTTGAAACAAATTTCCTATGCAGTACAACCACGCTTGGGGTCCCACGAAATGAAAGCTTTTTTCTCTCAGGCTAGGTTTTTCTTTGTAAATATATTATTTTTCTTTTATGCTGTGTATTTACGGTGTAAGCTCATTGCTTTGTGGTTTGAAATTTTTAATTAACATTATACATATTATTATATATATGTTTTATTCCATTTTAGGAGCTGGATAATTGTGCTGAATTGTAGATAACTTTTGACAGAAAACAGCATGTTACTTGACAAGGACTGGGAAACAATACTTTTTGTTGGTCTCTCAGACAGGTGCTTTCTCCAGGGGTGCACCCCCACATACATGTATGGGTTAGATATGTGTGTGACAGCAGATAGGATATGGTTTCTGAGGGTCATGATCCTTAAATAGGGTATTATTTTTGCCCGTGGTGGCATTGTTTTAGTGCTTTGATCCTTAGATAGAGTTACCTAAATTGTATCAGCTAAAATTCAAGTACTTCAATGCTGAGCTGCACAAAAAACAAAAATCTCTGAACTGATCTCTTAGAAATTTAAGGAGTAGTGTCATTCATTCCATTTAATCATTAGTTTTTGTTTTTCCTTGAATGGGGTGTTTAGGCCTTGAATAGGGTATAAATAATTATTTAGGGGGAAACAGCTTTCCAAAATATATGAAGTACCCTCGGCCACTGGGGTGCTTCTTTTCTCCCTTGGCTTCTCCCTTGTCGCCAGTACCGCTGTTCTTATTTGAGCCCTAAAGTTCTCATGCACCTGCCGCAAGGCTAAAACATGATGTCTACCAGCCATGTCTAACAGCACTGAACTTTTCATATCAGTGTGTGCTTCTGTATGTCATAAGGAGGGGAATTTGATCAGCGGTCATTGCCCCAGAGGGGAATTTGTTCAGTTGCTGCAGTGGAACATTGATTATCCAGAATCTGTGGTACTGAAGTAATTAGTTGGGACAATCAAGAGCTCTGATATTTGAAAAAATCAATAATAATCTGATGCTTCTTTGTCACTACTTTTCATAATAATTTATGACACAAGATTGTCCAGCAATATTGCCTTAAGCCAGTTCATCTTTTACCTGTGGGGTATTAAGGAACTTGATTTTCACCATTTAGAAAATTTCTAGGGGTTCTGGGTGATACTTCTGCACTATAAGGAAACAAATTGGTTTCAAAGGTTTTTTTAACACTTAAAAAAGGAAAAAGTGCTTACATCACTATTTAAATAGTGTTGATAATAAATAACGTTCAAACCACTTAAAGATTCATGCAAAGTTGATGACGTTGGGAATGAATAATGGAGTTGTTTTTGGAAACAACCCAAAATGAGCTTTTCAAGTTGATAATGAAAGAACAGAATACATTGTAAATATTTTATTAATAACACTCTGTATTATAGGAAGTGAAAGAAAAAACAGGGTTTTAATTCTAAGAAAATGTAGAAGTTCATGGAGGGGTATAGGTCACTGGGGAATAGTAGTTCATAAAAATCTTGAATTACAACTTAGAAACTCTTAACATGCGTACAGTGTATAACAAATGTCATTCTTTACACCAAGGTTTTATTTTACCAGGATTCATTTTATTAATGTTTACAAATTATAATATTCTTAAATTGTTTTAAACTTTTAAAGGCTATGCTAAAAACGTTTTGCATCAAATGGGCAATAAGGGCAAAATGTCATGTCAATTAGTGCTTATGAAATTGCCATTTTGGAAGTTCCTCAAGCCTCTTTAAAGAGTGGGTCCCATTCACATGGAATTGAAACTGAATTTGATATGATTGGTTGTGAACCAGGCCTCACTTTGATGAAAAGGCTTAGAACAACTCAGAAGTGGGTCTTTTTACTCTCGGTAGATTTGTGTACATTTTGAAATTGCTCCTTAGCTTGTACATACATTTACAATACAAGTAATTTAAAATGTGATTCTCATCTTGTAACTTGAAAGTATGAGGAAAACTCTAAAGCAGGGTGTTAGCCCGGTAGGTATGGCTGTCCTGTGGATTCCAGTCTTTCAATGTAATACCATTGTAATCCTTTCAGAGTCAAAATTAAACTGTCTATGTTATCAAAAGGAACTGTGGATTTGTATGGTATAGTCACACGTAGCCAACCTTTATTTGACTTTATATGTTGACTACATGTAAAATAGACCCTGAAAAAAGGGAGGGGCCCAGTCTCGAAAAAAATTTTTTTCAGCTCTTCAGACCTAAGTTTGGTCTAAAAATGGGGGGGGGCGGGGGTGTGCCCTCACCAGGATCTACCACTGCATGGCAGAATATAAATCATAGCTTGGAGAATTCAAAGGTTATTTACATAGAGCGCTCTTTGTTTTATGCAATAATTAACTACCAATCTAAGACCGGTGAACTGAAAAACATAGAAAAGTCGGTGAAGAAAACGGGTCAAGCCTTAAAAGTCTTGTTAGAATAGACTGCAAATGTGCATTTTTATACAATCTGAGATTACATTACTGGCAGGTGGTCCTTGAAAGTCGAATGTGAACCTTGGAAAGTCCTTGGAAAATGTTTGCAATTGTTTGTCCCGTGGGGGGGGGGGGGGTGCTTCCTTATACTGTAGGAGGCTAATTGGGATCTGCTGCTAGATGGGGTCGCATTTTCATGACTGGATTGACTATAATGGGGTCACACATTTTCCGATTTTTGGGGGTAAGACAGTTCTTCATATTTACGGTCATAGAAAACGTACCAGAATGTTTCTACTGCAAATGGAAAGTAAAGTGTTCCTCATTCAATCTAAAAAATGGGTCAATTCTTAAAAATAGAAAGTGACTAAGTTGGGATCGCAAAAATTACATATTTGCCCAAACGTTACTAAGATGGGGTATATAATTGGCCACAGAATACACTATAATGGGGTAGGGGCTCTGGGAGGCCAGCGGCACATACCCAGCAAAAATTAACCCAAGTACCCCCGAGGTTTTTTTGTATGAACTCTGTATTAGGATGGGGCTTGCTCCTGGATTCCCTCTAGGGGAATGGACCCAGGGTAACTTAGAACATCGCGGCTACAACCGTATAGTGGGAAATTCTTGCTTGTGGGATTGGAGTCCCGGAAATTAAGCTCAAGGATTCCAGAATCCCGCTAATGATTGGAATCCATGATCCAAGTTTCACAAACAAAAAATCCGGAATGCACAGCGTAGAATCCAGTATCCAAGACTATCTTGGATTATTATACATGTGGCGATGTTTTGTTTATTTAGTTTTTCAGTGCGCTAATGATATTTTGCATTTTTCGTCCAAAGTGGATGTTATAACATCTTCAAAAGGAAAAAGAACAGTGTGAAAGTTTTTCCAAAGAGATTTTGTTAAATGCTCACATATAACGATTTCGTCAGCAGACCTCAAGGTATTGCTAAAGTAAACAGTGCCAAGTGAAAGAACTGCTGGACTGTTTCATTTGAATGTTCACACCATTTCAGATTTGGTCCCCAGACAATAGTTAACACTGTCTCATATGCCTCATATTCCGGGGTGAAATGGCTCAATCAAGCAAGTTAAACTAATTAACATAGTTTCGGCTTGCCGACAAGTCGGCTTTTTTGAGTGACGAAGTCTCGAAAACGACCCAACCAAAACTGACTTCTAAAATCGTATAGGTGTTCGTTCAATACCGGATGGCTTCTTGGGATCAGTTTAGGTTTGTGCGAAACTGCCCACCCACCCCACCCCAAACCCATGTTTCTGCCCTTAAGTCACACGTCAGTGAGAAAGCAGGGTTAGGGGTGGGGTGGGTGGGCAGTTTCCTTTTCGTGTGGGTATGTCTGCATGAAAAGCTATTCTGTGTGAACATAGCCTCAGAAAGTTCAAGCACAGTTGTGTAACACAATGTCACATGTCAAAAATGTCACCCTATCGGGGGGGGGGGGCAGGGTATCGATATTGGTGTTGAATATAATCACTGGAAACATGCAGCAAGCTACCCACACTGTAAACGGCATTAAAAAAAACAAACGAAAAAGCGTAGTACTTTTTGGAGACAAAAAACCTACGTGAAAAGATAGGTTTAGACTTGCAAAAATGTTTGTACAAAGTGCCAACTTAACTTCCCACGTTTTGGCAAACACACAGCATACCGTCACCAAGGCCCGGGATTACTCTCGGCTTCTATGAGCATGACTCCGGCGGCTACTTTCATAAGAGACAAAAGAAAAATTGAACTCAAACAACCTTTAGATGTTTAATTCCCCGCCCACTCATTGTATGTACCCAGAAACGTGAAATTTTAGTGACAGCCGGAGAGCGATTTTAAATGCCTCGTCTACGAGATAGTCTTTATATCCAGTATATCCACGCGTAAAAGACTCCATCTGTGCAAAACTCTTTATTTAACGGACAATTCTTAACACTTTTATTTTTCTTAATTAGGTATATTATTTTACCAATTCTTTAGTCTTAGCCTTTTAACTTTCTCAAAACAATTATTTTAATCAATATTTTTGACAATATGTTAAAGTCAATTTTTGTACAAACTGTTTTTTTCACATGAAATTGGCATAGTTGTTGACCAGATACATAACATGAACATAAGGCAATTGGCTTCCAAAGTCACGATATGGTCAACTTGGTAATGGTTAATCTTTCTACTGAGGAGGGGTCTCACTCGAAAGAAAGGTACACATGAAAACATGAAGAGACTGAAACTCGCTACAAAAATACTAATACCACAACCACACCTTTTTGGGCAATTACTCTTGTCTAGAGCCTGGGCGCCAAGGACTTTTCGTACGCGGTTTTCGGTTTCGGTCCAAAAGGCCGAAGACGTGTGGGCCTTCTCACGCAAGAAAGTAAACTCTGGTACCTAGGAAACCTTGTCTAGTTCTTGCTAACGAAGGATGATTGACTTCCCACAGTAGTCCTCGTTCAACACCCTGCATAAAGCAACATTCTAACGTACCTATTCAAAAAACTGACTTTTTTACAGCAGCTGTGTCTCTTAGAAATGTAATTCCGATCTACAGCGGATAGAGCTGACTCTCAATTTTGACTGAGTGTTCCCATCAAAATGGAACAAAATAGTCCCGGTCTGGTGTTGAGGTATCTCTAAATTATGAAAACGTAATCAAATACTCGGGATAACACTGAGAATCCTTAAATACAACGAATGTTCTTGGATTACTTTCTCTGTCCACAACTGAATCAAACAGGACCTCAGGAACCTCGGGGCTCAGCGGAGGAGGTACTAGAAGGCCCTTACGGCCCTTCACGTAGAAGCCCACAACAACACGGGCCAAATACATGTGCCTCAGCTTGTTACTGTCGGGTGCTGTGAAATCCATCGAATACGAGGCGTTTGCAGCGAAGTACACGCCGTTTCCATAAGCTGCTCCTGAAACAACAGAGAATTGGTTTGGAATTAAGATTGAGTAATTTTTCCTGCTAGTCATTTTCCATATTTGCAAAGCCAGGGAAAAGCGCCCTGGGGACGAGGTTGGAGAGTTCACTGTATTTCCCAGCCTAATCCCTAGGTTTTCTCCCTTGCCCCGAGTTCAGGGTTGACTTTTCCAAAAACGCGCGCCTTGTGACTAGGCTGTTTATATGTTACTATTTTAGAAAATAAACGGGTTTTTCAACTAGACCCAGTCCCCCAAGGCAATTGTATCCCTTCTTAACCCCTTCCATTTTAAATATCTAAAAAAAGGCCAAGCACAGAAGTGATATATGAAACGGCCTTAACATGATGTAACCGGTAAAAAAAATTGAGGACACACGAAAATGTGTTGCTGTTTCAAGAACAAACGGGAAGTTTTCAGCTGACGGAGTTCACGTCACCTAATTTGCATAACTTTAAAGCTTGAAATTGGCACAAACTAAAAATGTGAGCAGCTGGCAAAGTTTTGTGTGTCTACATCTAAAGCTCTTAGATATAGACCACTCCCTCACTTTTGAAATGAGCAAATTGAGGCCCATCCATGCCTTAGAGGAGCCGACATTTCGCGACGCCACCATTCAGTTTCACCGCGAAAGTGACGTCTGAGAAACAAGTACAGACCCTTGATAGTAGGTAGTGTTTCTGATTGATTGAAGCAAATTTCCATGAAACCTCTTTGACAGCACTTTCTCATGGTAATTTTTTTTGTAAGCATTACAAACTGAAATTTAGAAGTTTTGTGGAATTTTAAGGAGAGAAAGGTTTGAAACAAAACAGGGACAAAACTAGAACTACATAGTCGACTAACCATTCCTTCCGCAAAAGCTTCTATTGAATCCTTGTGAGTTGATGGCCCTTACATTGCATCCTTTCGTACCATGAAACAATTGCCGTTCATTGTGGTTGAAGTTTTTATTCTCCACCTCTTGTCTGTGCATCGTGTACTGCTTGTAAAGGGCCGGATTCTGCACTCGCTCTATGGTTACTATGTTACCATTCCCTCCTGTGCTATAAAACATACTTGCCACGTGTTGGTACTCTGGATTACCTGGTAAGACATTTACCATGGCAATGGGAGCTGGAACTCCGTCGGTTAAACACGGTTGAGGTGCCCAGAAGTAAGGGACGAAATCCGCTGGAAAAGTAAAAAACGAAAGTTATTAAAACGTCGCTATAAGGGTGAATTTCCACTGTCGCGTAATTTTACGCGCTTACGCGTGTAAACAAAATAAAGGCAGTGTATAAAAGTTCGCGCGTGAATGTAAAAGGTGAGCGCGGTCAGCTATTGGCCAGTTTTTTTCTCTGTCTCTAGCACTGTAACATTCCCAGAGGTCTTTGCGAAAGTGAACTTGGCCCCGTTTCTTTCTCGAATGGTGGTGATCATATTCGCCACTTAAGAAACGAAAAGGAAACTGGAGCCGAAATGTGTCCCGCAATTTGTTATGGTATCGTTACTGGGGACGCGCCGCTCAGCCATTCCCAGAATTCCTTAGGGAAGTTAACTCGGCTCATTCCTCTTTCTTTTTCTGAAGTGGCGAATGACGAACAACAAATTTAAAGTTGGTAATTTATTTTGTATACGTAATTCCAATTATAAATTGTGTCCCCAAATTAGTATGGGGTTTTTCCCAAGCTATACGGCACATTAATAAAGTTTTCTATCTAGTATCTGACCTACCAGCTTCCGCACTTGTTCTTCGACACAAAGGAAGCGGTGGATAATTGCTGCCGCTGTACAACAGGGTCATAGAATTAAAATCTACTCTGTACTCGCAATCGTTGACGAGAAGATTTACTCCTTCGCATTTTCGATTCCTGGCATCTTCGATGATAGCGCTGATCTCGTCGTTAAAACCAATCTCGTTGTCTAGAATTATATAATGCCAGCGAACGTAATGAGTCAACAGCTTGCGCCTTTCAATGTCATTTTGCTGCTCCGCGAGCCGCGTTATTTCCTCCCAAATGCGGCCAACAACAAAAGACACGTCCTTAGAGTTGCCGCATACAGTGATAGTAGAGCGATTGCTATCCTCAGTTATTAAATCTACGTCATATTGCGACGCAAGGGCACTGAGCAATGGCCAACAATATTGCGTGACCTGTGGCACCAACTTGTGGCTGATCCTTTGAGCTGCATGTTGTTCAGCATAAGCCGTCCGCAAGCCATCAATGGTTGCCATGATGTTCTTTTTGTCTTTGCCATAAACACGAAATTTCGTCGTCGAAACACTGGCAGGCGCCTTGGGGTTTCTGTTATCAAGGGAGTTTTCGAGCGAAGGAGGCGAATTTGAGTATTGAAGTACCGTTGGAATGGGGTCTTTGCCTTGAACAAACAAAGACAGAGGGAAATACTCTTCCACATTTATAAGAGGATCAGATTTTGTTTTTATTTCTGTGAAATACGTCCACAACATGCTCTCAAAATAGAGCATGACTTTGATCTCACGAAGAAATTGGGGAGTGCGCTCTAAAAAGCTCAGGATACCCCCGGAAAGTACCTGAGCCGACTCTTCAAGAGAAAGCCCCATTCTCCCTGCGCCGATAGCCGGCAAAGCAATGGAACTGAGTCCATGGGCGTCAGCGAGCTGAAGGCCACGCTTGACACTCAGCTGTAGGTCGAGGATCTGAGGCGAGCCTGGATAGTTGATCACGTGAACAAGGTGCTTGAATGGAAGGTTTCCAGATCCTGTTATGACCGCCTCGCCCGGAAGTTGAGGGCCACCTCTCTTTACTATTCGTTTGCATTCTTCTTTAAGGCCAGCACCCGCAAAGCGAGCGATCTGAGCATTCAATACACCGCCTTTCTTTAAACACAATCTCTCGTTATTCAAAATCAGCACAGCGTCTGTAGTTTGTTGTGTTAAATCACCAACTGTTATCTGGATGTGCGTGTTTTTTAGCCATATACACTTCTCCAATGGGGGAGCCACCACTGATGGAATCCTTTTTTCCGCAATCTCAACCTCGGAAGATTTATCCTTTTCAATTCAAAGAAATACAAGTTATCAAAATTATCTGACACTTAGGGTAAGTTCACACTATAACAGATAGCTAATCATACCGGATAAAGCTTCTCTCAGCTTTACACAAAGAATAGACTTGCTACAAGTCGACCTGTCATAAGTTCTTGAAAGTGAGCGAAGAGAGCTTCCATGCATGAGGTTGCGCAGCGACCAAGCGAGCGACGAAGTCTCGAGGTGGACTTGTTTCACTTGAAGGGGTTTGAATCATATTACAAATTGACGCGGGAAAAAAAGATTGACATATGCTGTTAAAAAACAAAACGCCAATAAACTCAGAGCAAATTATTTTTTCTCTTTCTCCTCCTTCCTTTCTTTCTCCTAGCTCTCTCGATTTTTTCTCTTTTTCTTCTTCTTTATTTAAAAAAAAAAAATACATAGGGCGTAACTTTCACTACTGTATGTAGAACTCGGCCGTTAAATGAAACGATTTTACACGTGTTTCGCCAGCACAACGGAGGGGGTCGGGTCATTTAGCTTTAGTGAATTCTAGTAAGAGAAGAAATAACTCCTCCCTCTTACATGTAAACTAACCTGTTTCAAAACTTCTTCAATATCTGCTAAAGATGGAAGCCCATTCCATGGGGTTTCTTCTCTGTCCTATAAGAAAACATTATTTGAAGCAGGTCAATAGTCCATCCAATTTCACTTCTTCATTTTTTTTTTTGGTGTGGGGGGGGGGGGGGGGGGCGGG
>BOPM01000518.1:132725-148207 GCA_022179025.1 Porites australiensis | reverse complement strand
TTAAGGAAGGGGAGAGGGGGGGGGGCGGCGGGAATTCAAGAGGAAAAGAAAAAGACGCCTGCTTGAAGGTTACCACTGCAGTTACAATGGAGGTCAAAGGCATTGGGACCTCCTAGTGATATTAGTGAAGCTGGGGACCTTTTCCCCCACCTTTCCTACCCCACTGAAACAATGTTGAATAAGGAGCAAAAATAGGTGGAAATGAGTCCGTTTGGGATCACAATATTGTCGGGACGGGGAGTCGGGGAATGAAGGGATGAACCCAAAACCGATCCAAAAATTATCATTAGGAGTAGAGTCCTATGTAACAATTGCGTAGAAGGGTAATCCACCGTGTCCCAAGTTCGTTTGGTCTTAACGGATAAGAATATAAATACAACAAACTGGAAAAAATCTGGAAACCTGTTCCATAACTGTGCGCGATGACGCACATGAAACTTGTGTGAAATGTTCTGAATACAATACGACTACATACCTCTGACGGAGCAAACAAACTTTCTCCCACTAAATCAGATGAAAATCTGGATTCCAGTCCCTCTGTAAGTGCGACCGGCGATGGACTCTCACAAACAAGCTCGATAGAACACGAGTGTCGTCGCTCCAAAGATGACAACACATACTTTCCGATTCCTTCAACGAAAAACTTGCAAAGTCCCGGTTGGTTCAAACGTACGGTTGCCACGGTAACATGACGAGCAACGTCGTCCAAAAGCGCGCGAAATTTGCCGAGTTCTGCTTTCTCCGAGCCATCTAACTTGGTTAACGTTCGTTTCAACTTCTTCAATATTTTCTTATAATTCGGAAAGTCACGGGGCCCATATTCTGATAAATACTCCAAGAGAGAGCTTTTTCTGTTCTCCAGCTGCCAGAACATGTCTGAAGCTGGGCGCCAGTCAACGCTAAATAATTCCTGGAGGTTTTCATTTTCACAGAGGGCAGGTGGCGGTGAATCAACGTTGATTACTTCCATCTCTGATCCCTTTAGAATTCCTCACTCTGAAAATAATAAAGTAAAAAACAAAATAAAACAAAAACAAAGAGAGGCGTGGGTATTAGGATTCACGTGCTGTATCTCAGTACTTAGTGTATCTTATTTAATTTTTGAGGGGGTTTAGTTGCCCCGTCTTTAGCCTAGCAAGTGCCTAGAAAGTGCGAGTCTGTGCCTTCCCGCATACTATTTAAGTGTCTAGTCTGTCTCTTCCTGCATACTATTAAGTGGATAGTCATTTCTTTTTATATGTTAATAACTGGAATTTCGCGCAACAACTTTATACTAGATATAAAAGACCAGCCTAGGCCTATTACCCGCTATTAAAGTAATATTAATAGACAATAGACAAAATGTTGAGTGTTGTCTTAGTTTGAACGGCAAAGCAATGGCAATGGCTAAAAGATTAACGAAATTTTATCACGTTTATCGAAATCGAAGTAGCTACGGTTTTTGGTTAACCAATCAGGATTGAAATAAAGTGTTTTCAGTTTCACAATGAGTTTTTGTTTTAATTTGCTGATGACGGATTTCTGGAAAAAATTGCAATTAAGCGATTCTTGGTGTCGCTAGGCAATCGTTCTACTTTTCTGCCTTTTTGGAAGAAAAAACAAAGCATGTTTGGGCAAATACTGGTTGAAAAATAATATTTTCCTTATACGTCTTTTAATAAATAGTTAGGTTGTAACCGCCGCGCTAAAGCTAAACGTCAAAAGCCTTCAATGTCCCAAATGTGTCTTTTTGTCCTGAAAGACCTCGATTTGTCCTTACTGTCCATAAAATGTCTCTCTCGTCCTGATTTGTCTCTTTAGTCCTTCTAATGAAACAGTTTTATAAGGTTAAAATTTGTTAAAACCGTTTTTTGGGGGGGTTGAGATTTCAAACGATCTGTATGGTTAAGCGGGTGTGCCGTAATTGCCCAGTTCCGAATTGTGCGTGGATCACTTGGAATTTACCCAGCGAAGAAAGTGGTTACAAGAAAAGAAGTTACTACAACCTAAGATAAGGGTGGTGCTCTATCCAGCAAAGATGAGCAAAGAAGTCACCTTGTCACGGTTTTGGAAGCCATCTTGTCAAGTACAGTATGTTGCCCAGTATCCGGCCACTTCAGTTTAACACTACAAAAAGGTCCAGTTCAAACGTCGATCTTTTCATGTACCGAACTTAATACCTATTTAGGTCCACCAAAATTATATAAGTTCGACGGTTGATTCAGACGTCGAGCTTAATTAGTCGCAGTCAATTCATTTTCACGATGTTCAATGGTCTAAAATGATGTGTTTGTATGAGAATCTATTAATGTCGAATAATTTCCGTAAAACGGCTGTTCTCAAAAAAAAAATGTGAATTGTAAACTAAAGCTACACAGCAAAGGATTCTACTAACAAATATTTGGGGCCGTAACTGTGCTTCGATTTCCCCAGACGCTTGCTATATTTGTCTGCACGGGAAATTTTAGTCGGCAGGAAGGAAAATTTTTACATACAAATGTAACCTATAGGAAATTTTAAAAAGTGGTTTCAGCGCATGTAGCGGCATGTAACGCCCTCAAAGTTTTTCAGTAGAATTGTTAGGAGTGAAGCCTCAGTTTACAATTCATATTTTTTTAGAACAGCCGTTTTACGGACATTTTTCGACATTAGATTCTCATCACGCGGTTGCCTACTTGTCAAGATGGCTTCCAAAACCGCGACAGGGTCTACTCAGAATGCATGCTTGCAGTCACGAAGCAAAACACCGATCCACTAAAGCAGCAAGAGCGGCAAATAGTCTTCTATCAATTATCAACACCAAGAAAAATGAAGAAATCGAAAACATTGAAGTCTCTTACAAGGAACAAGGAAAAAGTAGCAGACTATAAAGGCTTATTAAAAGAATGTCCAGTTCCTGGGTGGCTCACTTTGTAATTATTAAGCCTTAGTGTTTTTAGCTGGGTAACGTTTCAGTAATACAGCTAGCTTCCTCATACCTGCACAAATCAATGCTGTCATTACTAGCCAGCTCTTGCGTTCCCGCTCGATCCTTTGCAATTCACAGTTATAACTCCAAGGAGGCTAATGTAACGGCTTGAGTACAAAGGCCGACGCCTAGTAACCCCGCCTTCGGCAACATCTTTTCAAAGATCGTGTCATGAAGCGGGGAGTGGCGGGGAGGCCCCACCCTAAGCCCCACCCCTGGATCGTGTACTTGCCTAAACATAGCATTGCTTCTTCTTTGTTCCCTGCCCACTTACGGTGTCTTAGTTCAAAGTTAATGATTTGGGGAAATGGAGTTGTACCTGGAAACAACCTAAAATGAGCTTTTCAAGTTGATAATGAAAGAACATCAGTACGCCGAATACATTGTAAATATAACAATACTTTTTATTACAGGAAGTGAAAAAAAAACAGGGTTTTAATTCCAAGAAAATGTAGTGGTTCGTGGAAGGCTGGTCAAGGTATAGGTTACTGGAGAATAGTAGCTCGTAAAAATCTTGTATTACAAGAAACCGTTTACATGCGTACAATGTATAACAATTGTCATTCTTTACACCAAGGTTTTATTATACCAGGGTTCATTATAATAATTGTCGTTTACAAATTATAATATTCTATGTTTTAAACTCTTAAAGCCTATGCTAAAAACGAGTTTACATCAAATGGGTAATGAAAGGCAAAATGTCATGTCAATTAGTACTTATTAAATGAACACAGGCCATTTTCGAAGTTCCTCCAGCCTCTTTAAAAAGAGGGTCCTATTGACATGGTAGTGACACTGATTTTGATATGAATGGGTCTGAACCAGGCCTTCACTTTCATGAAGAGGCTTAGAACAACTCAGAAGTAGGTCTTGTTACTTTCTGCAGATCTGTGTGCATTTTGAAATTGCTCCTTAGCTTTTACATACATTTACGATATAAGTAATATTTAAAATGTGATTCTCATCTTGTAACTTTTGGCTATGTGTGGAAAACTCTAAAGCAGGGTGTTAGCCCGGTGGGCATGGCTGTCCTGTGGATTCCAGTTTTTTCAGTGTAATACTATTGTAATCCTGTCAGAGTCAAAATTAAACTGTCTATGTTATCAAAAGGAACCGTGGATTTATATAATATAGTCAAACATAGCTAACATTTATTAAGCAGCCACTTGACTGTATATGTTGACTACATGTACCCGACCATGGAAGTTATTTTTGGTTGTCCAAGGCAGAATATAAATCATAGCTCAGAGAATTTTTCGTCCAAAGTGGGTGTTATAACATCCTCAAAAACAGAAAGTACAGTGTGAAAGTTCTTCCAAAGAGTTTTTGTTAAATGCTCACATTTAACGATTTCGTCTGCAGACCTCAAGTTATTGCTAAAGTAAACAGTGCCAAGTGAAAGAACTGCTGAACTGGTGGTTTTCACCTTACGTCATCGCCGCCATGCTGGTGGACGGTAAACAAAAGATGGCTCATTAGCTCGCTTTCACGGTTTGTCCACCAGCATTTGTTCACTTCACCACTGTTATTTGTGTCTCCCGAGATTGCATGAAAACCAGCAATTTGGTCCACAAGACAATAGTTAAAACTGTCTCATATGCCTCGTATTCCAGGGTGAAATGGCTCAACCAAGCAAGTTAAACTAATTAACATAGTTTAGGCTTGCCGACAAGTTAGCCTGCGTAGCAAGCGTTTCCCATCAAGTTATTGCTCGAAGGTTAGAGTGTGATGAAAAAACAAAAAGGTGGAACGGGGAGGGGGAGGGGGCAAATGACTCCTGCTACTTTCATAAGAAACAAAAGAAAAATTGAACTCAAACAACTTCTAGAAGTTTAATTTTCCGCCCACTCATTGTTAGCCTGCGAACGGTAGACGTTTCTCCTCGGTCTTCGCCGCTGAGAGACGTCTCGCGAACCGTCCCTAAGCAGCGATGAGTGAGGAGAAACGTCTGCTGTTCGCAGGCTAACTCATTGTATGTACCCAGAAACTTGTACTCTTAGTGACATAGTTGTTGACCAGTTACATCAGTAATATGTACATTAAGGCAGTTGGCTTCAAAGTCAGGATATGGTCAACTTGGTGACGTGTAATCTTTCTACTGAGAATAGATCTAAATCTACGGTAAGGTACACATGAAAACGTGAAGAGACTGAGACTACAAAAATACTAGTACCACAAACACACCTTTTTAGCATGCCAGAGACTTTTCGTACGCGGTTTTCGGTTTCGGCAAAAGGCCGAAGACGTGTGGGCCTTTGGTCGACCCCGAAGCATCTCCGTCGCAATCAACCACCTCACTCAAGAAACTTAACTCTGGTACCTAGGAAACCTTGTCTAGTTCTTGCTAACGAAGGATGATTGACTTCTCACAGTAGTCCTCGTTCAACACCCTGCATGAAGTAACATTCTATACTAGCGTATCTATTCAATGATGTTTTTACAGCAGCTGTGTCTCTTAGAAATGTAATTCCGATCTACAGCGGATAGAGCTGACTCTCAATTTTGACTGAGAGTTCCCATAAAAATGGAACAAAATAGTCCCGGTCTGGTGTTCTCTCTGAGGTATCTCTAAATTATGTAAAATTAATCAAATACTCACTATAACATCGAGATCAGAATCCTTATACAACGAATATTCTCGGATTGCTTATACTGTCCACAGCTGAAGCAAAGAGGACCGATAATACTGAGAAACCATAACTCTACTATTGTGGGAAGATGCCTTGGGTCGACGAATATAGAGAGACCATCAGATACCTGTCAAAGGCAGAGGTTCTACTTTGACGTAGACCACAACAAACTTTTGTATTTAAATGGACTACCGAAACAGTAATCACAGCACCAACAAGACGAAGCAGAAAAACCTAGAAAATCCAAGAAAAATCATAAAAGAAGGAAAAATCCTGCACTGCAGGACACAAAAAAAGGCTCTTTTAGGAGCCACCAAAAGAATAAAAGTCTCTAACCAATAAGAGTACTTTTTAAGTAGTATTTGACGACTACACTTCGTTGTGAAAATATGTTCGCATCAACATTCCTATTTCATAAACTGCAGACGATTGTTCTTACAGTTTTGTCGTAGAAAAGTTAACGTTTAAAGTGTGCGTGCTTTTGTTTTTGGCGTATAGAAAGAGGAAACTTAAATTGATATAGAGTATGTTTATCATGGTTATACAAAGTACTGCGTGCTTATTTCGAAAAATTTGACAGCTTATATAAAACGAGGCGATTGTTACATTTGAAGCGCGCGTGCCCTCGTTTGTGATATTAGATTTTATAATGAATATTACATTTGTTTTGTGCAGCAAACGCAGTAAGAAAAGCAAGCGAAGAACATTTGCATTTAAAGCGCGCTTGCTTTTGTTTTTGGCGTATAGAGAAGGAACATTAAATTTCTATAGAGCATGCTTATCTTGGTTACATAAAGAAATACTACATTTGAATATTACATTTTTGATGCTTGCTTATCTTGCCTTTACATGTGGTGCGTGCTTATATTAATTATAAACTTATTGACGATTGTTCTTACATTTGAAGCGCGCTTCTTTTGGTTTTTTACTTACAAGAACATCACATTTAGACACAAGCATAAAACTTAGAGCGTGCATACCGTGGTTTTTGGGTTGTTTTGATTTACAGAAGAAGGAAAATTACATATTACACTTGGAGTGCGCCTTTCTTGGTTTTTGCGCTTGTGTTGGTTTATGGTTTATAGAACGAGGAATATTACATTTGGAGTGCGCCTTTCTTGGTTTTTGCGTTTGTGTTGGTTTATGGTTTATAGAACGAGGAATATTACAGTTGGAGTGCGCCTTTCTTGGTTTTTGCGCTTGTGTTGGTTTATGGTTTATAGAACGAGAAATATTACAGTTGGAGTGCGCCTCTCTTGCCGTGCGGATCGTACGGATCGAATGAACCGTATCGCATTGTGCCCTGATGTAATAATAAGATGCACGCTCTGTATGTGCTCAGCATACGGACCGTGAGTAATAGTGACGGTTTGTCCCCGGGATACGGTCCGTTAACTGCTCTTAACGGTCCGTAACAGTGCGGCAGTATTGGACATGACTGCGTAGAATATAAGAAATGGTTACAAGTAAAGGTACAAATCAGTGTTTATTTCTTTTTAAATAAAAATTTTACATTCTGTAGATTTGTCAAAACATTCAAGCAGTTATTTGGACATACATTATGGTGTTAATATCAGTTATTAGTGTTTTCTGATAGCAATGATTTCTGTGGTACTGTATGAGAACAAGTAATGTTCTTCACTTGCAGTATACTGTTCCTTAAAAAATTTAATTTAACTTGACTGTAAATTGCCAATAAAACGTGTTGTATATAGTGTCTGTGGTATGGCTGGTCTATTTAATCCCCTGGAAGTGAGTAATAAGCTGTATTCATCGCATAGTTCTTGTCAATATATTTACACAAGGAAATATTTTTATGAAAAAAGTACATAACGTTTATTTACACATGAGCTTGGGAAGTTCAGAAAAGTACACACACACACAGTGGTCAGGTACGTGACACTAATAAGCATCCTTGAATTTCGAGCTTTCGATATGCGTTTCGGCGCGTTAGATGACTTAAGGTTGCATTTTAAACTCTAAGAACCATTCTAAAAAACTAATAACGGTGATTTATTCTCGAAACTCTCACGTTTCATTGAGTGCTTGGAAAAAGTAACCAAACGGTCCAACAATCACACCGAACATTTTCTTTGCAAGGGACTAGTTACTGGAACATTACAGCAAGCCAACACAACGACTCTTTATTCAGAAGTACTGCTCAAACGGTGTATGGTAAAACTAACCAAAATTCAAGTACCTCGACCGATGGCTTTTTTCACGTTACCTAACGCACTTGCTAACAAAGGATGATCGACCTCTCACGACAGTCAAGCTCGTGAGGAACTTGATCTCGTGCAATACACGCTAACGGTAACTATCACCAAACTTGGGTGTGGCCTCTATCTTCTGCAGAGGTACATTCACAAGGGAAAGAGCAGTGAAAAAATCGAGAATAAGGGCATTAGAGACCTTTAGCATCAGGTTTTTCATGGGAATTCGCAAATTACAGTTTGAAGTTACGCGTTTGCAGTTTCACCTTGGTTTAATTTCAATTTTTAGCAAGGTGTTCATTAGTTAGTGCCGCCATGTTGTTTTTCGTCAAGACAAACTGCATCACTTTTATCGCCCAAAAAAATAAACAGGGATAACTCATTTATTCGAGTTCAAAAATCGAACAAGCACAGCACAGACGGATAAAGAAAGCTATTCCGTGCCTTTAGACGTAAAGCTGTACAATTTTTAGTGGCAAAAAACCTTGCCATAAGTCAGTTACCGCTGGACGTGAACTGCAAACTGCATACGCTATCCAAGACCGTGGTCACGTGACATTTACAGGTTTGCGGTTTTCCATGAAAAACATGATGCTAAAGGTCTCTAATGCCCCTATTCTCGATTTTTTCACTGCTCTTTCCCTTTTGAATGTACCTCTGCAGAAGATAGAGGCCACACCCAAAATCTGTGACAGTTACCGTACGGGTAACGAGAAGGAATTGCGTTATCCTAACCTGCACTGCCGGCGTTTTCAGCTCCTCGTCCGCCCAAAATACGCCTATACTGCAGGCTGGAGTTATGCTAGACTGGCGTTGAACTATTTCCAAGTTATGTAAATGTAATCAAATATTCGGGATAGCATTGAGAATCCTTAAATACAACGAATATTCTTGGATTACTCATACAGTCCACAACTGAATCAAACAGGACCTCGGGGACCTCGGGGCGCAGCGGAGGAGGAACTAGAAGGCCCTTACGGCCCTCCACGTAGAAACCCACAACAACACGGGCCAAATACATGTGCCTCAGCTTGTTATTGTCAGGCGCTGTGTAACCCATCGAATACGCGGCGTTTGTAGCGAAGTACACGCCGTTTCCATAAGCCACTCCTGAAACAACAGAGAATTGGTTTGGAATTAAGATGGAGTAATTTTTCCTGTTGTCATTTCCGATATTTGCAGCGTGAAACTAGTAGCAGGGAAATCTGCGTTACAAGACGCTAAATTGGGACAAAGGACCAAGAAAGCAATAATTGTCAAAGCCGAGGGAAAGACAAAAAGAAAACTAAAAAGCGCAGCTGTCCCAATTCTTATTTTCCTCTCTCTATTTTCAGATGCAGTCAACTCTCTCACAGCGACCACTTTATAAATAACCGTTTTGTTTCTCAGTCAAATACTGTTTCACAAACTCTCTTGCAAGCGACCACTTCTCAGATATTTTAAGCTTTTCTCGCTTACGGGAGAGTTCACTGCATTTTCCCTTTGGTTCTCTTTCGTTCCAGACCTCCTCAGTACCAAACATTGGCCATTGAGACTGGTCGGAGTTTGTCTAGGGCGAATTGTACTATGAGACTTATGCGCAAGGAGGTGAGAGCGTACCCCAACAACCCCGAACAACCGCGCCTACCCAGTCTTGCCCGAAGACTTAGTGACCAGTAACTTTCTCAGGGGCGGATCCAGAAAATTCAGAAGGGGCGGGGAGGAAGGGGGCGGGGGGGTACAGAGAAAACAGCCTACATTTCCCGACGCCATCATTGGTTTCACCGCGAAATGACTTCTGAGAAACGAGCACACACCCTAGATGTAGGCAGTGCTTCAGATTGTTTGAAGCAAATCTTTCACAGCACTTTCTCATGGTAATTTTTTGTAAGCATTACAAAATAAAATCTGGAAGTTTTGTGGAATTTTGACTTCTAATTTGCCATTTTAAGGAAAGAGAGAAAGGTTTCAAAACAAAACAGGGACAAAACTACATAGTCGACTAACCATTCCTTCCGCAAAAGCTTCTATTGAATCCTTGTAAGTTGATGGCCCTTACATTGCATCCTTTCGTACCATGAAACAATTGCCGTTCATTGTGGTTCTTAAGTCCCGACCTGCAATTTGTATTCTCCACCTCTTGTCTGTGCATCGTGTACTGCTTGTAAAGGGGCAGATTCTGCACTCGCTCTATGGTTACTATGCTACCATTCCCTCCTGTGCCATAAAACATACTGGCCACGTGTTGGTACTCTGGATTCCCTGGTAAGATATTTACCATGGCAACACGAGCTGGAGCGCCGTCGATTAAACGCGGTTGAGGTGCCCAGAAATGAGGGATGGAATCCGCTGGGAAAGGAGAAAACGAAAGAAACGCTATAGTTGTATTAAAACGTCCACTGTCGCGTAATTTTTACGTGCGTATGCGCGTACATAAAATAGAGGCAGCCTATGAAAGTTCCCGCGTGAATGCAAAAGGTGAGCACGGTCAGCTATTGGCCAGTTTTTTTTTCTCTGTCTCTAGTAACAATCCCAGAGGACTTTGCGAAACTTAACTCGGCCCAGTCTTTTGCTCGGATGGTGGTGATCATATTCGCCACCTTAGAAGCGAAAAGGGAACTGGAGCCGAAATCTATCTCGCAATTTGTTATGGGATCGTTACTGGGGACGCGCCGGTCAGCTATTGGTCCCCTGAAACCTTCCCAGAAGTCCTCAGGGGACGTTAACTCGGGTCATTTCTCTTTCTGTTTCTAAAGTGGCGAATGACGAACAGCAAATTTAAAGTTGGTAATCTATTTTGTATACGCAATTCCAATTATAAATTGTGTCCCCAAATTAGTATGGGGTTTTTCCCAAGCTGTACGGCCCCTACACATTATTAAAGTTTTCTATCTATCTATCTATCTATCTGACCTACCAGCTTCCGCACTTGTTCTTCGACACAAAGGAAGCGGTGGATAATTGCTCTGGCTGTACAACACGGTCATAGAATTAAAATCTACTCTGTACTCGCAATCGTTGACGAGAAGATTTACTCCTTCGCATTTTCGATTCCTGGCATCTTCGATGATAGCGCTGATCTCGTCGTTAAAACCAATCTCTTTGTCGAGAATTATATAATGCCAGCGAACGTAATGAGCCAAGAGCTTGCGCTTTTCAATGTCATTTTGCTGCTCCGCGAGCCGCGTTATTTCCTCCCAAATGCGGCCTACAACAAAAGACACGTCCTCCGAGTTGCCGCATACAGTGATAGTAGAACTATTGTTATCCTCGGTTATTAAGTCTGCGTCATATTGCGACGCAAGAGTACTGAGCAATGGCCAACAATATTGCGTAACCTGTGGCACCAACTTGTGGCTTACCCTTTGGGCAGCACGGTGTTTGGCATAAACCGTTCGCAAGCTATTAATGGTTGCCATGATATTCTTTTTGTCTTTGCCATAAACACGAAATTCCGTCGTGGAAACAGGCGCCTTGGGGTTCCTGTTATCAAGTGAGTTTTCAAGCGAAGGAGGCGGATTTGAGTATTGAAGTACCGTTGGAATGGGGTCTTGGCCCTGAACAAACGAAGACAGAGGGGAATACTCTTCCAGATTTATAAAAGGAACAAATTGTGTCTTTATTTCTTGGGAATAGGTCCACAACATGCTCTCCAAAAAGAGACTGATTTTGATCTCACGAAGAAACTGGGGAGGGCGTTCTAAAAAGCTTAGGATACCTCCGGACAGTACCCGTGCTGACTCTTGAAAAGAAAGCCCCATACTCCCCGCGCCGATAGCCGGCAAAGCAATGGAACTGAGTCCATGGCCGTCGGCGAGCTGAAGGCCACGCTTGACACTCAGCTGTAGGTCGAGGATCTGAGGCGAGCCTGGATAGTTGATCACGTGAACAAGGTGTTTGTAAGGGAGGTTTCCAGATCCTGTTATGACCGCCTCGCCCGGAAGTTGAGGGCCACTTCTCTCAATGATTCGTTTGCATTCTTCTTTAAGGCCAGCACCCGCAAAGCGAGCAATCTGAGCATTCAATACACCGCCGCTGTTTAAACACAGTCTCTCGTTATTCAAAATCAGCACAGCGTCGGTAGTTTGTTGTATTAAATCACCCACTGTTATCCGGATATGCGTGTTTTTTATCCATATACACTCCTCCGATGAGGGAGCCCCCAGGGACGGAATCCTTTTCTCCAACTCAACCTCGGAAGATTTATCCTTTTCAATTCAAAGAAATACAAGTTATCAACAATTAGTAAAATTCAACTAGTGGTCTATTATCAACGCTGCGTTCTGATTCGTTGAGCTAATACTATGCTATATGTTATGGTCCACCAGTAGCGAAAAGCGCCGGCATTGAAAACCTAAACAACGGCGGCTAGATCAGAAATTTCATTTTATTTGCTTCATCAGATAATGATAATCCTATGCTTATGAGGCAAAAAATGTAAACAAGGATTAATATTCGCCAATAACAGATAGCTCTTCAAACTTGATAGGGATTCCCTTCACACATAGGAACGCTGATTTTGGCGTGATTTCTGTATCGAAGGGAAGATGCGCCGCGCAGATCTTGAAAGTGGATCATAACATACCGGATAGGTTCTGAACCACACTTAAGTGTTCGGAACGTAGCGGAAGTGAATAAGAAGGGGCAAGGACTGGAATACGCTAATACCGAAGTAAGTTCACCGAGCCATCTCGGCCAGCCGCTTTGGCACGATTTTCGATCGGGCGACTTGTTCCAGTTCTGTGCCGTTGTTGCTCATACTATACCAGACAGTTTTTCTTGTCGGCACCAAAAGCTATCTAGTATAATGTGAACTCTTCTCTTGCAGATTTGATAGTATATACATAACACATGGATCATTATCATACCACAGAATAAGCTTAATGACTTATTTTCGAGTTGCTGATCTAACCCTCTCTCTTAAAACAAAGTGAGCTGCTCAACCATGCATTTACTTGTGAACAAAAACCCTCACTTTCAAAATAATGATGACGGTAAATCAGAAAGAAAGTTGCTTCGTATCGTCGCAAAGGAGAAGGTACTAATACGCGCAAAGGCGCTGGAAAAGGAAGGAGACGTAGGTCCTTCCCCTGATGCAACGCGAACTCGCTAAAACCTTCCTATCAATCACAGAGCAGACAAGAACAGAAGCGACTGCGTACAAGAGTTATTTCATCGCCCTCATTGAAGAAATACGCCAATAAACTGTTGAAGTCGAATTTGAAAAAACAAACACATAGAGTGTAACCTTAGCTATTGTATGTAGAACTAGTCCGATAAATGAAAAGATTTTGCACGTGTATCACTAGCCAATCAGAGGGGGGTCGGATCGTCATTTAGCTTTTGTGAATTAGAGAAGAAATACCTCATTCTTCTTACATGTAAACTAACCTGTTTCAAAACTTCCTCGATATCTGCCAAAGATAAAACCCCATTCCATGGGGTCTCTTCTTTGTTCTAGAAGAAAACAATATTTGAAGCAGGTTAATAGTCCATCCAGTTTCATTTATTCAGTTTTAAACTTGTCTTTCCTGAGTAGACTTCTCTTCCGTTCGCGTGTTCCCCTCAGGCGCTCTATAAAAACTAACCAAAATCGCTGGTCGCGACGCTGCTACGGTAACCTGCTATTAGACGCTCCTTCTTCACTTTTTTTTGGAGGGTGGGGGGAGCGGGGGGGATTAGAGAGGAAAAGAAAAATGACGCCTGGTTGCAGGTTACCACTTCACTTACATTAGAGGTCACTGAAAAGTGTTGGGACCTCCTAGTGATATTAGTGGAACTGAGGACTTTTCCCCCTCAACCCAAACAATGTTGAATAAGGAGCAAAATGGGAGGAAATGAGTACGTTTGGGATCACAACATTGTCGGGGCAGGGAGTTGGGGAATCAAGGGTTGAACCCAAAACCGATCCAAAAATTGTCATTAGGAGCAGAGTCCTGTAACAATTACGTAGAAGGGTAATCCACCGAAGAAATACAACAGATCTAGAATGGTAAAAAAATCTGGAAACCTGCTCCATAACTGTGCGCGATGACGCACTTGAAACTTATGTAAAATGTTCTGAACACAGTACGAGTACATACCTCTGACGGGGCAAACAAACTTTCTTCTAATAAATCAGGTGAAAATCTGGATTCCAGTCCCTCCGTAAGTGCGACCGGCGATGGACTCTCACAAACAGGCTCGATAGAACACGAGTGTCGTCGCTCCAACGATGGCAACACATCCTTTCCGATTCCTTCTACGAAAAACTTCCGAAGACCCGGTTGGTTCAAACGTACGGTTGCCACTTTAACATGACCTGCAACTTCATCGAAAAGCGCGCGAAATTTGCCAAGCTGTGCTTTCTCCGAGCAATTAGGATGATCATGGTGTGACTGTTCAGCGCTTTCTAACTTGGTTAATGTTCGTTTCAACTTCTTTAATCTTTTCTTTAAAGTCGGAAAGTCACGGGGCCCGTATTCTGATAAATACTCCAAGAGAGAGCTTTTTCTGTTCTCCAGCTGCCAGAACATGTCTGAAGCTGAGCGCCAGTCAACGCTAAACAATTCTTGGGGTTTTTCATTTTGACAGAGGGGAGGTGGCGGTGAATCAACGTTGATTACTTCCATCTCTGATCCCTTTAGAATTCTGTTCCAGGAAAGCCTTCCTCAATCTGAAAATAAAAAAAAGAAAACTATACAAACCAAAACAACAACAAAGAAAAACATGCGTAGTAGGATACACGTGTTTTATGTATCTGGTGTATCGTGTCTTAATTTTTGAGGGAGTTTAGTTTTGCGTGTGGGCGATTTTGTCTGTTTGCACGAACACGACAAATGTTTGGAGGAAAACAATCTACCTTCTACAAAGAAAAGATAAGCCCCGTTTTTAGCCTAGTAAGTGCCTAGCGAGTGCTAGTCGGTGTCTTCCTGCATACTAATATAAAGTGGATAGTTATTTCTTGTTATATGTTAATACACAGGACTTTCGCGCAACAACTTTACAATAGATACAAAAGACCAGCCTTGGCTTACCTGCTTTTAAAGTAATATTAATTGATCGACAATAAACAAAATACTGTCTACTGTTGTTTGTTGTCTCAGTTTGAACAACTCCAAAATACATAGTTAAGTATTTGTATGGTAACCAACAGCTAAAAAATTATCGAAATTTAATCACGTTATCGAATGTAGAAGTCGCTAAGGTTTTGGGTTAAACAACATGTTTTCAGTTGCACTCTGAGTCTTTGTTTTAGTATGCTGATGACGGATTTCGGCGCTAAATAGAACACAAAATTGCAATTAAGCGATTCTTGGCGTTGCTAGGCGATCGCTCCATTAAATTTTCTGCCTTTTTGGAACCGTTCAGTCTAATAATTATTACCTTGCGGGTAAGCCTAGGCTATAGTAGTGGTGTCCAAAGGGAATTAGCAGTTTTTAGAGGGGGCAAAAGTAGGGCGCAAAGAATTAATAAATGGTACATGAATAAAATGCCCGGGAAACTGTTGTTTCTCTATAGTATCAATTGAAAAGATACCGTAAGTGGGTGGGGAACAAAACAAAAAAACAAAGCATGTTTAGGCAAATACTACTTTAAAAAGAATGTTTCCCTTAAACTTCTTAACTAGTAGGTTGTAACCGGCGCACTAAAAGCCAGTGAAGGAAAAAAAGCCTTCAATGTCTTGAATGTCTCCCTTTGTCCTCCTGAAAGGCCTCGATTTGACCTTACTGT
>BOPM01000518.1:122113-132715 GCA_022179025.1 Porites australiensis | reverse complement strand
TCGTTTGTATTTTCGAGCGCTTTTCGGGACATTTTTTCTTGAATTTTTCTTAGAATAAGATTGTAATGGGAAAAAAGATCCCTGTGCCGTGTTTGGATGTAATAATGATCGCCTTTTTCCCGAGAAATATACAGTGAAAGACCATATTTCTAATACTAAACTAGAAAAAGGCGATCATTATTAGATCCAAACACGGCATAAGGATCTTCTCTCTCATTACAGTCTTATTCTAAGAAAAATTCAAGAAAAAAATGTCCCGAAAAGCGCTCAAGAATACAAACGAAATGTGCTCATGCCCCCTGGGCATCCTATAATACTCCTTAAATCGAATTAATTCAATATGGCCGCCGTATCGGTAAAAAGGTCGGAAGTGGAGCTAAATATCACGTGAAACTATCTAATCATCTGGCAGATGTACATCACTTGGATTGTATCGAGCGAAGAAAGTGGTTACAAGAAGAGAAGTTACTACAACCTTAGTCAAAGATGGTGCGCTATCCAGCAAAGACGAGCAAAGAATTCACAATGCATTCAAGAAGCAAAACTTCTCCACTCAAGAAGCAAGAGCAGGAGATAGATAAAGTCTTCTATCAATTATCAACACCAAGAAAAATGAAGAAATCGAAAACACGCTGAAGTCTCTTACTAGGAACATAGAAAAAGTAGCGGAGAATATTAAAAAAATATTATTAATATTTTCAGTTTCCGGGCGGATCACTTTGTAAATAAGTGTTTTTAGCTGGGTAACGTTTCAGCCATTCAGCTACAATCCTCTCCAAATATCCTTGAAATACCCCTTTCCCCTGTGCAATGTTGAGATGACATTTTACTGTTTCACTGGCTACAACAACATTGCAAAAGGGAGGGAGACGGAAGTGGTGCGAGAATGTTCAAAGTGTTTCAAGGTTTCTGTCTAAGATTGTAGCTTCCTCCTACCTGTAAAAACTTTATGCCGTCATTACTAACCAGCTCTCTCGTTCCCGCTCCTTAGAAATTCACAGTTATAAATTTCAAGACCCCAAAGAGGCTGATGTGATGGCTCGAATACAAGGGTAGACGCTTAGTAACTCTGCCTTCGGCAATATCTTTTTTTAAAAAGATCTTGAACTTGCCTAAACATGCTTTGTTTTCTCTTTTGTTACCAGCCCACCTACGGAGCCTTTTCAATTCATTTTGAGAAACAACAGTTTTAACCGCATTTCATTCATAAACCATTTATTAATTTTTTGCTCTCCACTTTTGCTCCCCCCCAGAAACTGCTAATTCCCTTGGACACTTCTACTAGCCCGGTCTTTTGTTTTTATTGTAAGGTCGTTGCGCGAAAGTACAGTTATTGGCAAATAAAATTAAATAACTATCAACTTATCATTGACTTATTAGTATGCAGAAAGGCAAATGACTAGGCACTCAAATTAGTATGAAGAAAGGAGCTGACTAGGCATTTGCTAGGCACCTTTTAGATCACTAAGGAAGTCTTTCATGATCAGTCAAACTTATGCTGACGGGCGTTCCTAGTTTACTAAGTCAAATGCTAATTTACTTTAATTTGTAAATGCATGATAGTGCACCAGTTTTTTCAACCGCCTTAATAGACTGATTATTTCCGCTTTCATTTGTTTAAAAAGTGAATTTGCGTTTTTTCAATATCGAACGCGATAACTCCAACTCATTTACTGTACTTAATCGTCACATGCAAGCAAACTCTTTTTGAGCGGAATTCCTAACAAACAGATTCAAGGTCAGAAAAAGAAAGAAAATTTCCCTTGTTTACGTCCTCCATAAAACGTGAAATTAGGCATTTTTCTGTCCCTTCCGAATATATAAGCCTCCCTCTAGCTTGTATTACTAGTAAATTCGATTTTCTGCGATGTTGTAAAGCTTGAAAAGCAAGTAACTTCAAACTAAAAGCATTCTGATCAGTGCTGCCACGGGGGCGGATCTAGGATTTTTTTAGGAGGGGGTGCACTCGTCTCTTGCTCTACTTCAACACCAATAAACCACATAGTTTTTTTTTTTGCAGAATAGCAGTTGTATTAGAAAACCGCTGGTCATCTAAGGGGGGGGGGGGCGCACCCCCTTACACCCTCCCCCTAGATCCGCTCCCGTGCTATGTAGCTTGTTTGAAACGTTTTTTGGTGCGATTATAAGTCCTGTCTCAGTTTATAAGCTGTCCTAAAACCCCTTAAGGGATTGTATAAGCCGGAACTTACAAAAAAGTCGACAGTGTACATGTTTTGTTCGATGTTCTCTGACGCATTGTTATAATTGTAGTTGAAAGTTAAGTCTACCCTGACGTAAACCATAGGAATGAAGTACTTTTTCACGGTTCCTTTCTAGATCTATAAAGGGATATTATGAACGTGACGCAAATGTTGTTTCCTGGTCGGGTAAGGCCTCGTCCGGTTCCAAAGTATCCGAATACCGGATTCCTGCGGTCAGCCGGTGGAAAGTCATATGTGCTAATGATTTTTCAAGAAACCTTGCCTGATTACAAGTTATACATGACATTCTCTCGCTATGTGCTCTTACGGATATATCACATGAACTATAAATCGAATTGCATTGTAAACGGTGTTCAAAGCTCAGCAGATTAGGAATGTTTCCATTGTCTCAAAGCCAAATATTCCTTACACCCTGTAAACACACAAGTAAGCCAAAACAAATACAAAATAAAGATAATCGATAACAAGAGCCATGGCTCTTGTCGATAATCATGAACCACAGCGCGTGTTTTTCACATTTTCGTTACGTTTTTTTTGGTTCTTAGGTCAAACGATACAAGTCAACGTTTTAGGGAAAAAAGAAGACTTCGCTACCACAATACGTTTCTTCTTTCTCTCCTAGAATTGGCTAGAATCTTAGGATGAATCTAGAGATTCTGACGCTCCCAGAACAATGAAAATTAGTTACGAAAAGAGCAATGTTAGCTAGGGAGTAATCTCCATGTTATGGAATGGAGTTAAAGCCTCAAATTAGAGTAAAGATTCCATTCTTAATAACGCAATAAAAAAATTATCGTGGAGTGAGGCTAAGAGAATTATTTCCTGTAGATTTCGTTGACATACCGTTGACAGCTTTTCCTTGATCAGAATACTGCGGATTCCATACTCGTCTGCGAGTGAAGTCAAGAGTAAACGCAAGAAATAAGTGTAAAGACTCGGTTCCTTATAGTATACCGTCGAGCAAAATACAAATAATTCATGACAAGACAAGTTTAGGGGATTATACCTTAAGGTGGAATTCGATAATCGGGGGCACACGTTCTCTAGTGTTTTCGTCACGCCTTTGCCGACAGAAGAGTAGCGTATATCAAACCTGCTCGAAAAAGTGAAGTCACGGGTAATTTATATCTCGATTATGGCAAAATCTTGGAAATATTTTGTGAAACTAAGAAGGTTCAGCTGGTAGACAATGCTGATGAGTGCAAAAAAGAAGAGGAAGAACAAGAAAAAGAAGAAAAGGAAACAAATTGAAAGTCGAAAAAGTCAGTTTCACGATGACAATAAATAAAAAGCAAATAATATGAAAAGAGAACAAAACAGCTCGGTTCTACCCCATTCGTTACGTAATTTCGCGGTCAAGATTTCACGAGTACTAAAATAAACGCGTGAATATAAGTGTATTCAATTATGTAACCTGCGAGCAGTGGTTTCTCCGGGCCGGACGCTTCGAGAAACCACTACTCGCAGGGTATCAATTATGCGCTTGTATTGTGGTTTTTAACGCCCAGACATAGCGTCTGATAAACACCCAAAATAAAAAAGGAAATTGGCACATTTTCCAGAGAGAATATAAAGTAGAGATTGGGTTTGAAGGTTTCACTTTAGGTGTTCAAACACTCGTCCTAGCCTTCTTTTCTTTTTTTAATTCCAGTTGTAATATATTATTAAAATTCTTTTCTTTTTTTTTAAGTGCTATCCAAAGTCAGTATTAATAGATTCCTATCATAAAATTTGTATGTCCACAGACTATACTGAGGACAAAGATATTTTTAACGTTCAACGAACTTAATTACTTTCCATTTTCCAATTTCCCGGGCCAGTACACTGCGCCTAGTTATCGAGTACTATTTTTTTACTGTGACTAAAGATCGGAGACTGGTTAGGGGAATGTCTCCGGACGGACGAACATGGCTCCTGAACACCTACCGGGAAATACAATTCGTTGGCCTTAAATTTTAGCATCTGGCTTAACATGACACCTGAGTACGCGATAAGCAAGAAAAATAAACAGTAAGAAGATAAGCTTTCAGCTTTTTATTAATGAAATTTGGTACTGTGCTGCAGAAAGGGAGCTTAATGCCACCTCTACACTATACCCGGGATTATAGCTAAAATATATAAAAACACCTGTTCACAGTGCGCTAATTGTCTTTAGTTTCCTGAGTGAATATGACACCAGGCATGACACCAAAAAATTTTTAACTTAGTACGCATATAAACAAATTAAACTCGTTCGATTGATTGGCACTAAAGTATGTTTTTAGAAACTTGCTAAAAATGGAAAAGCTTTTCTGCCCAAAAACCTTCTTGACGTTAATTATTAACAGTAAAAAATATCAAGAAGATACGATTTCCAAACTGAAAATACTGTTTAAAACCCGTTTTTGCATATACAGCAGCTCAACTCCGTTTATAAATTATCGGCCCCTAAAGATGCCAACGAATAAAAGCCGATCTCCTCTGCATCTGTTTCTCCTCAAAAGTGCGAAGATGTTTCGCTGAATAACGGAAAAACACGACAATTTCCCGACGAAACACCGACAAATACCTCCTCTTCACAAAGGAGAACAAGGAAGTCGATACCGACTTCCAAGAAGATTCTATATATAGGCAAGGCTAATATTCCATGCACTTGCTCGCACGTTTTTTCTTTAAACAGCTTTATTAAAGAAAATACCTTTTAAGTCAGTTTCTCCTCAATGTCTTCAATCGTTAAATTGAACTTATAACTCGACTAAATTTCCATCCACCTAATCAAAATAGTCAAAATAATATGGATCGGCAAAGCATTACCGCAGGCAAATAAAGCCTTTCATATTTAGCTGTTTCAATTTGAATAAAAGACTCAAAACTTGTAACCACAGCCTTGCTATTATAAAATTATGTTAATGTATCTGGTTCGAAGCGAGCCCAGAAATTTCAGACAAATTTATTTCGAGATCAGCATTCACAGGAAGTTGTTTCTAGATAAACAGACTTGACCCATTTTAACACGCCGTCGTTTGAATGTTTCAGAACAAAAACCAAAGACAATCTTTATCAACATCTAGCCTTAAACATGCCGTAGAAAGAAGCGATAATCGTTGCTGGAGTAAGCGTGAATCGTGTTCGTAGTGCGTACTGACTGTTAAATTATTCACTTTAGAAGTAACAGTCAGAGAATGGAAAATTACTTACCCGTTACTAAAAGCAGTTCTGACGAAACCTCTAGGCATCTCTTGTGTCTGTGGTCCTCCAACCGGCTTTTAGCAAACACACATAATAATGCATTTCTCCAAGGACACAGGTAGATGTCTACAAGGCAAAAGCATTATATTATCGTGCGTTTAATAGTTTTAAATTTATGCCGGTAACATGATCTTCCGTAATACCTGCAAATCAATGAGGCGAGCGGGCGGGATTGGAAACTGCCTATTGATCTCTGAACCGCAATTTCCTGAAACTCGTGTATTGAAAGGTAAATAAACCGCTGTGACAAAAGGTTGACAAAAGAATTCAAGAAGCACCCAGTCCTCTAGTTTCGAGTGTTTTATAACCAACGTCAGTTAAATATATAGTTGTTTCAGAAGAGTGCCCACTGACTGAAATACACAGCATCAAATTGACAGAAGTAAGGGGTACCTTTTTCAGGTTTCAGGTATATAAACAGAAGGGTAGGGACCCGGGGGTAGGGATGTCATTAGTTGAAGTATATGAAAGGATAGGGAAATCTGTCCGGCATTTGGGTCTGTAAAAGGACCAAAAAGGGCTCGAGAAGGTATACGAAAGGGGTCAGTGCCTTTTCTCTTAAAGTTGGCGTAGCCTCCCCGGATAAAACTAGGGTGAGTACCCCCCGGGGATTTTCTCGGGGCACGTCTCAGTTGATGCATTGCTGTGTACGTTGAAATGTGAAATATCCTTATGTTGCCAAGAGAAATGGTTATGAGAGTTAATATAATGATCACTTAAGAGAAAATTCTTTGATCTGTTTAACTCTCTCGACTAATTATTTAAGGAAATGTATGAAGATCAGTTTGGAGAATTCATATGTGGATATTGGAGCTTAAAAGGTTAGACACAGTGAAGTTAAACAGTCGATTTAAATGTTCTTAAAACAGGGGGGAGGGGGCGTCTATAGAGTGACTTTGCGCGTTTATCGCAATAATTAACACCTTCAGAAGCCTATTTAAGGCTTCTGACACTTTTAATGTTTTTCAAGTTTTGATAAAGATGGCTGACAGTCATCGAAACTGTCAGCATCAAAAAGACGTTAACACTGTCTATTTTTTAAGAACATTTAAATCGACGGTTAGACACAAAATTTTGTAACAGAGCCCTTGACCTTAAATTTTGGCAGACATTCAGGGACTTTCTGATAGGTTTTACTTTCGCCTCCAACTTTCACGAGAAGCTAGTGTCTCTTTCGTGCAGCTAGCCAGATGCCGTCATTAACAACCAAGCCGTCAATCAAAGGTATAGGCTACTGTATGAGTTACCACTAATTCCATGCTGATATTGGCAAATTACGGTTACCCCTTAAAATTTTTCCTCGATTGCATTTCAATTGCGGAGGGCTAAATAATCATGAACACACACATTCAAGTTACTTAATTCGCCACCACTTTGCAATAAGGTGCTTTAGCTATATGCGGCCATAGCTCAACATCTAGTCAGCAACATACCGCTGGTTCATTGATTGTAATGACAAGTCGACTCAAAGTACCTGACCATTTTTGAGGTACTTTTATCCCTCCTGTTTCAGAAAACATTCAGAGACAAGCACATACTTGACAGAAAATCGTTATCTATATAAGACCGTGTAAATAATTTGCGGTTTCACCGAAAATTTCCAGAATCGTGTGGACACGGGTGGCCAGCGAAAATCATAAAATGCTACTTGTAAAAAGGAATCACTTGAACTGAAAATAAAATCCGCGGAGAACGAGATAGTATAAAAGCCATTCTAAATCCGAAATTATTTGTCTTTTGAGTCTCCTCCTTTTTACCATAAACTTGCCGGTTATTTTACTTTTTCGCTCGCCGCACGAGGCTCTAAGGAAAAGAGGAAGACCGCTCGCGGTCTGTTTTTCAAAGCAGAATTACGCAAATTACACTCATTTTCATGAATGCCTTGCTTTTAGTCAACCATTCTTTGTCACCATGACAACCGTCAAGACTTCGGTGAACCGCTTGTATTAGTAGTCTCTTTCCCTGATGGTCTCTCGTGATAGTCTCTTACGTTTCGCCTTGTTTCCGCCAGATTTTCGGTCGAAACGATAATCAAGAGAAGCTATCTCAGGCTAAATGTTCTGGATTGCGAGACGGAAAAAAGGCAAAATAATAAAATAAAATTAACCTCCCTAATGAACTACATTTTAGCCAGCGAACTTGAATAAATTTTGAAAATTAAGATTTGAAGTGCTTAGTACAAACAAAACTGAAAAGAAAGCGGTGATCATGTGGAAAATATCTATCTATTAAATTAATAAAATAAATAATTCTTGTTTTGAGGCAGTTTAGAACTCACATGTCATCGGCGGTTTTGAACAGCTGTAATAACAAACAATCTTATTTTTTAAGAAAGCTAGCGATCGATTAAATCTTCTATCCTTCAAATCACGTGAGTGTTCATGTGCTAAACATATGTCAATAATTGTAAAAACCTTTGAATGCAGAGGTCCACGCAACGCGTAAATACAATCGACTGGTTCTTTCTTGCCGGATCTCTTTCAGTGTAGCTCTGGCCCTGAGCAAGTCCTATTTTGATAGCCGAAATATTGGCTTCAAATAAATCAGCCTCTTGCTCACGAGCCGTAAGTGCCAGCCTTACATTCAGTTTTGTTTTGGAAGGGAGGGGGTAGGGGATGAGGTGGAAATGAACGAGCTTTCTGGCTTTCTGTCCCTCCCCTCCCCTTTCACCAAAGCTAAGAACCCGGAAGTTTTAACTTCAACAAGTTATCAGTGAAACGTGACGTGGTTCGAAAGGACAGCAGGCATTCATGGGCTGATTATTATTCAGTGCTTTCCTTTTATATGAGATAGTTGCGCAGCTGATGTTTTGAACATGCCACGGTTGACTGTTTATGTTCCCTATTTTCCCGTAACTGAATCCTCGCTATCGAGCCCCTACTCTAACTGACGGTATAGCCATCTCGGTTTCAACTGTACCGATCTATATCTATTTACAATATCAAACGCTCTAAAATTTACAGAGCAGTTATAAACTAAAAAATAGATATGTATATTGAATGCGGATATTTTAGTGTCAAGAGAGAATGAGTTAGATCATTCTCTCTTGTTAGTGTATAAAAACTTGCGATTTCGGTAATGCTTAACTATGACAAAAGTCATTAATACGGCCAACTGATTCTTTTTAAATTAAATAATCCGATGCATGATGAGATCTGAGTTCTTTTTAACGATAACAGCGACTTTATTGACTTTATCTTCGCAATGAAGATTTCAGTACCAAAACAATCAATATAACAACAAATGAGACAAGGTAAAATAAAAGTTAATTAAGAGAAAAAGGAACAACGACGATATATTGAACATTAACATAGAAAATTATGTGGCTACGATGGCTTCTAAGCTACTCGTATTTTAAGAAGGCTAAATACTAAACAAGCAGGATGTTCGTTAATAGAATAGACTGCACGGATTAATTCTAGACGATGACTTCATTTTCACAAAATTTTAAGGAGTGAAATCTTTCACTAATAGCTTAGTGAGTATTGTCACGGACGTGTACTTAATTTTTTTAAAACTTATAAATTACGCTTTCTTACGACGGAACTTGACGTTAACGAAAAAATTAATTATGAATGAGAAAACACAGCTTCTTGCCCGACCAATACGCCTCTCCAGTATTATTTCAAACGTTTTTTTTAACAAAAAAATAGGGGTAAAGAATGGTAAATTCGAGACTTTGCGAGACAGCGAGACCCTGGTTTAAAAATTCGAGACAGAGACTTTTTTTAATCAAATCCAAGACCAAGACTTTACTCTTAAAAATCCGAGCCCAAGACTCTAAGTGCTGAAGATTTTGAGGTAATGGTATTAATAAAGTTCTTAGCCGTTGCCTGTAAACTGAGGCTCATATAACTAAAAATAAGTGGAGTGGCAAGAATACCTGCAGCAATGAATATTTGCTGAGTCAATTAGCTTTAATGTACCGCTGCTAAGGGTAACATATTCGGCGTCTGTATTTCATAGTCTGTATTTCACGCTTATTTTAAATGCCGACATTTTGAGATCAGACCAATATTTTCCGAGACACACGCTTTTCGAGGTACCATTTGAAACTTTGAAAAACCGTTAGGCAAACGCGTTTTCAAAACAATGAAATAATTGCAATCCGTTTCAATCTTCTTCAAATTTGTCCACCCGTGACTGCTTTTGACATATTTGCCTTGTTACTAAAACTTCCTTTTAACATTTTGAGTGGTTATTTTTCCTTCTTGCTCTCAATTTGGTGGCAGTTTCTACTATTAGGTTTAAATTTCTCGTAAATTTGGTGACGCAGTTCCTTTAAGCCAACTGTTTACTTTAGCAAAGTCAAGCAAACTTACCATATCTTGATATTTTCTTCAGCTGTTAAGTACAATAAGGCTCTTTTAGCGATGGTAATGGGAGTGTTCTTTTGCGCGTATGAAACTAAAACTGGGATTTTGCCCCTTAAAACAGTTAAAACGTGGTGGCATTCTAATAAAACTATGTGGACGTAGGCAGATGGATAGATGAGCGTGGAGAGCAAGTCATTCTTAAAAAATGCTAAATCACGCGACACGGCCCCGTTCAAGATAATACACGAAGGTTAAGTTTGACATCATGTGGGTAAATATGTTCATCTGCATAATTATTTATATCCCGTGGAGTTGTTACGTAAACAGGCAAATGACGTAAGTAACTTACAAATTTTCTTCGTGTCTAAACTGTTTCAAGTTTTTTGTTTTATTTTTACATTACAGAATTAACTACAACCTTCCTGGGAAAGAAAAGGTTACTCAACATATTTTAAACGAAGGGTCTCTACCATAGCCTTCTCGAAAGCACCAGTGTCCTAGCTCTACCTAGGCGATCTATCACCTTGAACCCTTTTGTCAGCACCATTTTTAAACGACGAATAACTTCCACTGAAAAATAGTACCCCCATGTCAAATGCCTACTTAAAGGTACTACCCCTCTCCCTTAAATCCTTGAGCTCCTTGAGCCCCTTGAGAAAAAAATTGAACGATATTACGCGAGAACATCAACTTAAATAATACGACCGAGGTAGGTCTGTAATATTCTTCTTCGATATTACCCTAGGCCAAAACTAAGCGCGGGGCAAAGGCAGCCATCCTGGGGGGGGGGGGGGGGGGGGGGGGGTCCTTCTTGGGGATGGGCTAAGGGGGAGGGG
>BOPM01000518.1:100841-114135 GCA_022179025.1 Porites australiensis | reverse complement strand
CCGTTGTCTACTCCCACTTAAGATTTTGAAGGTTAAAGGTTAAAGCTCCAAAACGGGCAATCGGTAAAAGAGAACAAAGCAGAATCAGAAACAAAGTCATCATAAAAAACAGCATTCTTATTATTTTGATTCATGTAATTTTCTTGTGAATTTCAACTTACATCGAGTCCTGCCTAACGTGATTAAATCAGCAGTTTGCAGCATACGTGCACGTGGGTATAGTAGTCGTAATTGTCCGTCCGACTTCAGTACGTTTATTGCTTTTAGACTTAAAAACAGTAAAAAATTCCAGCGAGTTACACCGAGCAATGCGACGGTTTTACGCTGTTTTAGCCTGTGTTCTTACTGCTCGTATTTTCTCTGTTATTCTCCTCCTACACGTATGCAAGCAGGCTATGCATTCACCTTTTAGTCTTTATATTGATAACGTTTTGGATTGCGAAACAACCCTATAAAGCATGGAAATCTCCGTATTTTTACTGCATTAATACGAGCTAGTCTTTCTCCAGGAAGAGAATAAGAAAAGCATTGCCAAGTCGCTGGGACGCAAGGCTAGCTGTGAAGATACACCCTACTAATCAGTAAGATCACTTTCCTGTTCAGTGAATTATCTTGTTATCCCTGTATGTAAAATGATCAAAAGGCTAGTTCTGATAGAAAAAAAAAGATTTATACAAACTTGCTATCTTGCCTCGTTAAGTCATTGTTTTAGTCTGTTAGAAGGTCGCCATTTTTTTAGCACGTGCTTTCACTTACTCTGCACGCATTGAGGACCGTTTTATTTTTCCCGCGAAAACTAGTGCCGCGAGGAATCTGGGAACGAGCATCCAATGTTGTCACATTCAAAGTCAATATCGAGTTTAAGCATCGACGTTTTTTGAGAGACGTTCTTTAACCAGATGTAAGCCTTTTTCTTGTTAATATGCCTTGACGCCGCCAAATTTATATTGCTAAGTGTGTTTACTCTTAAAGAGACGATTTGCCCCAAAATTTGTTCAAAATCACGGCTGAAGAGTACAAAAGTCCATTTCCGGTTGACGTACGTCGCTCAAAAACGTGGCTGCTGAAGATTCTCCTGAAAATAATGCCAAAAAATGGAATTTATTCACCTCCCATGAAGGTAATTTCCAACACCATTATGTTTGTTTATTCTCTTGGGCGGCGCCTTCATCAAAATTGAGCGCGGGTGTCAAACGCAATGCAATAGCGCAATTATTTCGATGAAACCACCCCATTACTGGAAAAGTTCAGAAGGTATCTACAATAGTTGCGTTTTCCTACGCCGATTAACAGCAATTGGCACACGTACATTAACCCACGGCCTGACCAGTGCCTAACGCATGTGCAAAGCCATATCACCTGGGTGTTGGCAGACAGCTGTTTCGACCCAGGGGCGTCGTCACGCAACGCTCCTTAGTGGGGAGGAGCGTTGCGTGACGACACTAAAAACGGCTGTGTAGCAGACTATCCTTATTAGGGATCATCAAAATATGAAATATCATCAAGTCCACAGCGAGAAACCAATCAGCATGATATAACCGTCTCACCAGTGAACCGCGGACTCTAGCTCCTGGAATAGTTTCCATGTCAAGAGCCTGCCTATTTTACTTAAAGGCTCGCAATTGCAAGGGTTGTGGATTACTTTCACATTGAAAATCTTGCTTCGATTCCTAGGCATGCGCGAACCATATTTTGCGTTCCCATAAGCCCATATGGGTTTCAGCACTCACATTCCTCATGTGCTGGTTTCATTACTCAGTTGAAGTACTCGTCACTGTTAGAACTTATATTTACTATTTATCTCCCTCATAAATCGCGAAAGCTAATGAACAAGAAATAGGCATGAAAATGTTTATTTTCCTGATTCCATTTAGTGCGTTTTACGAGTGTTCTAGAAACGCGAAACGAGTACTGGAAAATCCCGCGCGCGAGACACACGCGCCAATCGAGAGACTGGGTTCTAAACGAAACCAATATGGCGGCGGATTATTGACCCGACAGAACATGTGTGTAGTAAATTGGATCTAAAGTAACAGAATTGGACATCTGGACCTCGGATTTGAGCTTCAGCCGTTCTTTTTCCTACTCGTCAACGCTTGGCTTTATTCATCATCTAAAAATTATCGCACGTGGCAGGGCAGAAGTGAAAAATCTGGCACGGGTCTTGTGAGGTAAGCTTATGTTTGGTTAGCTTAACTTAACTTAAGCTTAAATTTAAGAGTTTTTCGCGGGAAACTATGGTCTCATAAGCAAGTAATACTGGTAATGGTAATTAGAGGATTAAGCTTGTGGCTTAAATCATCGATCAAGTAAATCCAGGAGATCTAGTACATATTAAGGTCAAACATGAAATTTGTCAGGTACAGGATACACGTCACAGGTCACAGGTCATGATCGCAAGTGCAGGTCATTGCTCTGTTGATAAATAACTGAACTACATGACTGAAATAAGCTAAAACTCTATTTCGGATTTTGATTCCTCATGGAGAGAGTTTATATTTATGTTGTTGACCTTTGTGTCAGTTGTGAAATATTGATGTGCATGGATCGTCTAGTGAGGCAGAAACACGAGTCGGCTTTGGATGGTACATGTAGTTGCAGTGATGTCATTGATTGTGATGTCGAGCTGCATTAAGGTTTCCAAGCAACATAACTTCCACTGGGTGCAATGAAAGGCTGATACGTTTACTTCCTGAAAAGATGCGCATTAGTTTAAAACACTTGTTTTTAATAATCCTCTGACTCTCTAGGAATACAAGCTCGGTTATAGAGGAACAGGTGCTCGAGTGCATACACTGAACGTGCGCCAAGTTGATTATGTAATACTTCCTCTGTGAGAAAATGATTGTTTAAAATGTTTACAGCTGGTTAATCGCAACCAGTTCTCCTCATGCAAATGTAGGAAATTCAACTCTACAAGGCCACCAATAAGAGACTTTGCAGCAGTTTATGAGAAACTTATCAGCTGTCGGCCATAATAGATGCTTCACATGGGATGAAAGGAGTTAAAGTAGGGCTTTAACTATCAAAACCCTGCTTAGTTTCTTTGTATATATCTTTGAATCCTTGATAAATACAGCTCCACCAGCTTCAGACAGCATTTACTGGCAGATTTTCACGGGCAAAATGCTTTAAATTAGTAATTTTCCTTGCTTAATTAATATTTGGTTACGTGGCACACGAGATAGCCTCCGTAGCAAGCGTTTCCATGTGGTTTAGGAGCAAAGAATGAGGAACTAGAGTAAATTAAAGACCGCACAAAAAATGGCACAAGTAAGAGAGCGGGGAGGGGGTGGGGATGAAAGGAAGGAAACTCTTGCAGACAAACCCCAGGATTTTGAAAACCACCCATTTGGCCTGTCATGCTTGAGTTTGCACACCGACATTTGATGCTGTCATCAGCTGTCGAAATGGACCAATAAAATGTTTGGGCTTCTGTAGAGCAGAAAATAATGAACTTTAGAGGATGCATGTGTGAAACCAAAATTATTTTTTGTCTTTTGGGACGCATGGACGGCATTAATGTTGAAGTCTCAATGAATCCAAACGATCAATGCATAAGCTGTACAAGATCAAAGCTCTACCAGACAGAACAGCTCACTGTTCTCGCCACGGCACAAACAACTATAGTTGCTCTTGTAAAAGCATCTAAGAACAAAGCTAACCCAGTGACTGATGAAGTTTGCGTGGAGAACCGAAACCATGGTCTTGCCTGATTAGAAAGGGCGATGACAGAACAGTCACAATTCAAAAGTTATTACCAATCAATCATTGCTTAATTAGCAGTCTCTACTGAGTCACAATGCAGTTCTCCATAGTTGACGTAACTTCAGTTTAAGGTGCAATCCATTCTTCGAAATTTGGATCTGAAATCACCATCCGAGAGAATTTAACATCCTGAAAAAAAAAAACACTAACGAGCTGGACCCAGCATGACAAAACTTTGCAGGAAACCATCACATTCGCTGACAAAAGAAAATCGCTTTTAGTTATTCAGATCAAGGAGGCACTTAAGAGAATAAATTAAATGACCTGAAACCCTTATTTAGTCGCAAGAAAAGCTTTACATTTCAAAAGAGGTCAATGAAAATGCTCTTGCATTGGAGGGCAAATCTTGCCGACCACGTACCATCCATGACTTCTCAGTATGAAACAAACCTTTGATCGACACATGTCAATATTGTTCAACTAGCCAAGCCAATCAGGCACTGTGTTCGCTGGTGAATGCAGGTTTTCAAAATCGAGGGGTTTGTCTGCAAGCATTTCCTTCCTTCCCCTCCCCCTTCCCCCATTTCCATTTTTTTCGCGTGGCCAAAGCAGAGAATCCTGTTCCTCAAGTCTTTCTTTGCTCCGAACGGATTCAACGCTTGCTACACAGGCTACACAGGAGACTAGGAGTTGACTTTTCATTTAGGTGGTCCATGTTAGACTCTTGGCTAAGGTATTTTTTTTCTTTACCAGAGCTGTCTCTAGATTACAGGTCCATTTTGCAGAAAATATGAGAAGAAATGCTTAAAAAACGTTAGCCATTTGTTTGCTTATGAATTCTTTTAATGCACATATATCGATCACAGAGGTATTTTCCAGAATGCTGAAGGCCTGCTTAATGCCAAATGACTCTGATGTTTAGTGATTAGGGTTAGGAAACAGTGTGAATCAGGTTCCATTGAAGGTCCTAGTACCTGGGTAAAGTTGCCTCAAGAAACTGCATCACCAAAATGTGTAAACTCTTCACAGATCTTGCCTCATAAACTTAACCAAAATTAGTATTCACCAAATCAGTGGATAGCAATCTTGTATGCGTTCTGATTGGCTCCTGTAAACCCGGAATATCCTTGGATATTCACTGTTTTGGGATGGGAATCATGAAACAAAAGATGAAATTTTTGTGGTAAATGAAGCAGCTGTACATGTAGTGCTTTTCCTCTACCCTTTTTGCAGTCTGAAGGGTGGCAAGATGAGAAGTGTGTATATTGAAAAGTTTCAGTAGGCTTGAAATGTGTTTGCAAGTGAAGTATTTTATGAGTTGAAATGCGAGGTCCCTTAAAAACCTCAGTATCAAGAAAAACAGTGCATTTGGATGATATTTCACAAGTAAACTTGATATTTGTAGGGTGGAATGTGTTTTTTTTAATTTATTTAATTTCTAATTTCAGCTAAATTTAGATCACACAAAACGTATACATAATTATTACAATTTGACAAAACAAACATAAAAATAGCTGAGGTTACATTTATGCTTGAATTTGCTTAGTTACTTGCAATAAAAGGAAAGGACGGTGAACGGTGGACGGTGGATGGCTCAACTTTGCAGGACACATGGCTAAGTCAAAGCGATTAGCTAGAGGGTAACAAGTGCAAGCAACAAATTTAAATAAGAAAAAATTTCCATTTGTTTGAAAAGACGGGGAAAGAATTACAGCGGAGTGCTTCTTGTTTTTCCATCTCAATGACGGAATTTAGTTTGCCCTTAAAAAGAGTCATGGAGGGAGACGTACCTGCAAGTTTGCTCGAGTATATATGATATCTCCCAATAAGAAGAACGAGATCAATGGCGGTAGAGGGTGCAAATTTAGGAGAGTCGCATCAGATGCAAATCGGGTAGTGCAGTACTCTTGAGGCGCTTTTGAATTAAAAATTGTTTAACATCGTTCCAAAAAGCAATTGTTGCCGAACATCTCAGAAATAGATGAGATATAGACTCTATTTCCCTTTGGCAAAAAGAGCATTTGTCCGATTGCTTTAAATTAATTTTCTTTAAAAAATCATTGGTAGCAATCCTCCGATGCAAAAACTTATATTGAAAAGTTCTTAATTCTGTAGAAGCCGTACAGTGGAAAGCAACTGTGTATGCATCTTTCCAATAAATATCACTTGCATTTTCAACTTGAAGGTCACTGAGCCACTTCTCTTGGCTTCTAATGGGTGTAGAGATTCTTTTTCTCAGTAGCGACTTATAAATAAAGTTGTTAACTTTACTTTTAGATGTCAATTCAGTTATAGATGTTCCCTCGGGTGGAATGTGTTAGTGAAGTCAACAAAATTGTAAACTTCTTTGGTTGAAATGTCCCACAGTGAAAAGATATCATCAACAAATCTCTTCCAAACCAAAGGTTTATAGGGGTGAGTGATTAGCGGTCGTTTATCTATGTCTGCCATAAAATCAACAGAGAAAGCAACTGCCCTCTCATAGTTCCCATTGCAACGCCTTGTGTTTGTATGAAGTGTCTTTTGTTAAAATAATGAAATAATCCTCTTCGAGTATGAGCCGTAAAAGTTCCCGTAATCGTTTGTGGGAATTGGCGAATTATGCTCATAGTGCTTTTCATAATGAGGGCAAATTTTTTTAAGCATCAGTACCCTCTGTTTGAGGGATGTTTGTTTAGAGATAACTCACATCTAGAGTGACTAAAACCACATCATTAGAGATTTGCGTGTTTTCAATAAACTTGATGAAATCGGTAGTGTCTATCAAATATGACTCCTGTTTTTGTGCGATAGGTTGGACGGCTGTAATAGTGAGTCAATGAAACTGGAGATAATAGTGCTCAGTTGGGCCGCGCTACTACCAGAAATGACTGGTCTGCAGCTGACTGGTATTTTCTTATGGATTTTTGTCAGTGTGTAAAATTCTGGTATGCATGATTGGTTAAGGCTGATTGTTAACCATTTGAGTCATTGTGTCTATATTGCCTGGAAGGGATAGTTCGTTGACTATTCGATTCACTTTTTGGGCAGTGTTTAGCACAATAGGATTTGTAAGGGGCTTGTAGAATTTATCATCAGATAATTGTTGTGAGCCTTCGTCTATTTTTGTGACGGTGTTCATAGTTCATAGTGTAGTTGTTCCTTTATCAGCTTTTTTAAGATTGATTTTGCTATTACATTCAAGTGAGCCGATAGCTTTTCTCTTGTTCGCTGAGATATTACAATCATTATGTATCTAAAGGAGCATAGTGAAATAATATTATTGAAATCCTTTAATAAGGATTTATTGGAGCTAGGAACAGGAGGGGCTGGTATAAATTTTATGACCTTTAAGTGTGGAGAGCGTTTCTTATTTATCTGACCCTTTTTAATATAATTATCGACTTGTTATGAAATCCTTTGAGTCAAGAAAAGACACACCAGTACACTGTTGAACTTGTTTATTTACATTGACTGCTTCACTGTCTTTACAAAACATTTTCTGTAGCTCAGATAGTTGAGCTTGCATGGAGGCGAGATTACAAGTTTGCTGAACTTTCTTAGGTGCAGTTTTCTACGTCCTGGACCTGGGTCTGGCTCTGTTAGGGGTGATAAAATTAATGGTCCATGAAAATTTTTAACTGCTTGCAAAATTTAAACGAGTGCTCGCTTGCTCGTGCTCCCCAAATTTTTGCAGTTGCTCGCAAGCTCACTTTCTTGTTCAGTATATTGCTCGAAATTTTGTAAATCCTTGTTTGGGTTAAAGTAAATGTAATTCTGTATGGTGCTTATTTCCTATAAATATGGCTATCAAGTTCAGTGGAAATGCACACGATAAATGACAATGATAAATAATAAATTAGCTAATCTAGCTTATATGGTTATTTATGGTTGTTCTTCTCGTGACCTTTGCTTTCTAATCTGTACAAACACAAGCGTGATGAAGTGAAGCGAAAATGTGACGTCATTTGGCATCAAACGCGACTGTAATTGGTTAGACCTCGATAAGGTGTCATTCAAACTAGCTTCAAAGGAACTTGGTGCCCAGATAAATTAAAACCCTGTTTTAAAATATTTTCTGTTTTATTTTAAAGAAAAGGATTTCCATATGGATACTGAAAGCGGAAAATATAAGAAGTGCTTGCTGCTCGCGAGTTGTACTCTCTAAACTGCTTGCTGCTCGCAAAGGAAAATTAATTTTTTATCTCTGCTTGTGCTCGCAAAAAAATCTCAGTGCTTGGCATGCTCGCGAATGCTGGTAAAGAACAATTTGTCACCCCCTCTGTTGGCAGCAAAGTTTCTGGTTGCCTGGGAACTCTGCTGACCAGTGTGGATACAGGTCTTGTAGTAACTGCTGTTGGGCCTGGATAGCCTCATTGTTAGCTGTTACGTGTACAATGTACATGTAAGTTCTTTTTCTGCTGTTTTATCATCAGCATTAATAGTTCCGCTTGGGCTAGACGACCGATCTGGTTCAAGGTGGGCTGGAATTCTCTGTCGAACTGTACAACATACATAATTATGGGGTCTCTACCTGTATTGTAAACCACAGGGGCACGTAGAGTTCTTTGCGTGTTCCCTCAGGGCTTGTAATGACCTTTTGCATTTGGCTCGTCTGGTTTTCAGCGTAAGAAGTCAATTGCAGATGGTTTTGGTGCCCTCTGTCTGATATGTTTTTGGTTTCTTGGAGGCTGGAGCCCTGTGAGTCTGGAATCACTGTTTCTGGACTGTCAAGATCATGTGATCACTTGGATGACTTGATCGGTGATATTGTGGGAGCACTGCTATCCACCATACTGCTTAAAATGGCAATCATCTCCTGGATGGTCAGAAGCTGTTAGTTGTTGTGCCATGGTAGACTTCCAAATAGAACTCTTTGACGCTAGACCAGTTTCGGAACCAAAATGTTGGCTCCTTTGTCAGTTGCTTTTATAGCTTTTTCCGAAGAGCTCAGGAAGAGAGCTTGTATACTTTAGCTAAAACTCAGATTTCAGATTTTGATTCCTCATGGAGAGAGTTCATAACCACAAAGTCAGTTGTGGTATGTGCGTAGAATGTGCATAATGTCAGTTGTGGAATGTGCATGGATTTGGATTGCTACCACCCCAAATGTTTGGTTGCTATAACTTCTTTCCCTGGGAATATACTCTAGAGACTGAGTGTGGAAGACCTTGTAAGTTTGTGCCTTTTATAACCCGAATGAAGGAGACGCCATAAGTTTAGAAAACTTTGAGAGATCACTGCAACAGATTGGTTGCAATAGTCCTCATCACATAATTATCTGGATAGCAAGAGACATAAACTTCCTGTATTTGACTGGAAGCACAATTGCCTATTTCCAATGTGTCATTTCCCAGAGCTAACCTGAAAATTATTGCTGATTGTTTTGACGATCATGGCTTAGTCTAACTTATAACCAATCTTTCGTGGGGGTAATTAATGTCTTAGACTTGTTTATAACTAACGACAGTCTTATCATCACGACTCAAGTTATCCGAGGTATTAGTTATCATGATGCTGTGTTTGTTGAGGGTATTAATATCAAAGCAACACTCAACAAACAAAAATGCAGGATGGTTGCCTTGTATAGATAAACATAATGGTATGCCTTAAAGAACACATGTAGACTCTGTCGTGCATTCTACTGCCTGTGATCTGTCAATAAATGGTTATTAGTGGTCTAGTTTTCGAGAGAAATTGACTTCTGGTATCAAGCGATTTATACCACATACAAGCACAAGAAAATCTGTGCGATAGGGTCGTCGACCATACCCCTAACTGTACACCATCTATGTATGCCACCCATTTCAATTACAACTGCTGGTATCGTAAAGCTATTATACACAAACTAAAGCCATACAAGGCCTGATGGTCGTTCTCTCATAGTCCTCTGGGATCTCTCTCCTCGGTAATAGATAATCCCTATCATCCCACCAAGTACCAGAGGACTGGAAAAAAGCCTTGGTATCACCCATCTTTAAGAAAGGAGATAGTGACAGTCTGGCAAACTGCAGACTTTTCCCTGTATCTGCAGTGTTCAATGATTCATTTTGTTTGTTTTATGGACTATTGTCAGGGTTAGGTTCATTGTTAATTGTTTTCTTTGATTAAGTCAGCTGGGAGTAATAAAAAAATTACATTACATGAGAGATCTTGGAGCCCATAACTTCCACTGGGTACAATGAAAGGCTGATAGTGTTTGTTTTCTCTGTGAAAAAAAAAATGTTTAAAATGTTTACAGTTGGTGAAATGGCAACTAATTCTCCTCACGCAAATGCAGGAAACTGCAACTCTATAATGCTGTCAAAAACAGACTTTGCATCAGTGTGCAAGACATCTGCTGTTAGCCTTAATCTATTCTTCAAATGCGATGAAATGTGTTAAAGTAAGGAAAGTTCTAAAACAAGTTGAAGCATGTTAATTTAATTTTTGTCAATCTGATTTTCTTTCAGTAATGGACTGCTTTGAGTCACAGATTTTGGAATCTTGATGAAAAGGAATAGCATGGTAACCTGAGAGACAATGTCATACAATCAGAAAATGAGATCAGCAAGAAAAAGCAGCCCTAGGCACAAGGTAAAAAACTCTTTAATTGTTTTTTCTTTTACAGTAATACAGTGTATTTACCAGTACGTGTGACATACCATATTTATTTGATTGAGGTGACTCCAACTTAATTATAAGCAAATTTTAGTATTTTTCTAACCTGTTTGCGTCACGTCAATTTATTTATCAGATAATTCTTGATTTGTTATATTATATTATTATATACACACAAGCATGTAGACTGTTATTTTTTGAATTGTTTTTCAACTGAGAAACTGACAATTTGATTATTTAACTGACTGGCTAACAGTTTAAATGGTTGACTGATAATCAAATTCCCCCCTCCCCGGGACGGCAAAGGTGTCAAATGCCTAGGGTATGCCAGGGTGTGCAGGTTGAGGCATAAATTTGACTGATACAATGTAGATACATGTAGCTGAGTTAAACAGTTTTCCCTTAAGCTAAAACTGTGTTTTGAATTTTGATTGTGCGTTGAGAAAGTTTATAATGTTAGCTTTGGAATGAGGGTAGAATGTGCTTAATGTCAGTTTTGGAATGTGCGTGGATTTGGATTGCTACCACCCCAAATGTTTGGTTGCTATAACTTCTTTCCCTGGGAATATACTACAGAGACTGAGTGTGAAATCCTCTGTACATGTAGTGGGGTGTAAGACCTTGTAAGTTTGTGCCTTTTATAACCCGAATGATGGAGATGCCATAAGGTTAGAAAACTTTGACAGATCACTCCAACAGATTGGTGGCTATACCACATCACATAATTATCTAGATAGCAGGAGACATAAACTTCCCTGGATTTGATTGGAAGCACAATTGCCTATTTCCAATGTGTCGTTTTCCAGAGCTAACATGAAAACTGGCTGATTGTCATGACGGTCATGGCTTAGTCTAACTTATAACCAATCTTGCATGGGGGTAATTAACGTCTTAGACTTTTTTATAACTAACAACAGTCTTATCATCAAGACTCAAGTCATCCGAGGTATTGGTGATCATGATGCTGTGTTTGTTGAGGGTATAAATATCACAGCAACACTCAAAAAACAAAAACGCAGGATGGTTGCCTTGCATAGAAAAACAGACTGGGATGCCTTAAAGAACACATGTAGACTCTGTCGTGCATTCTACTGCCTGTGATCTGTCAATAAATGATTATTTGTGGTCTAGTTTTCGAGATAAATTGACTTCTAGTATCAAGCGATTTATACCACATACAAGCAGAAGAAAATCTGTGCGATAGGGTCTTTGACCATACCCGTAACTGTACGCCGTCTATGTATGTCACCCATTTCAATTACAACTTTTGGTATCGCTAGGCCATTATAGACAACCCAAAGCCACACAAGGCCTGATTGTCCTTCTCTCATAGTTCTCTGGGAGCTTTCTCCTTAGTAATATATAATCTCTATCATCTCACCAAGTACCAGGCGACTGGAAAAAAGCCTTGGTAACACACATCTTTAAGAAAGGTGATAGTGACTGTCTGGCAAACTGCAGACATTTCCTGTATCTGCAGTAAATTATTCATTTTGTTTGTTTTATGGACTATTGTCAGGGTGAGGTTCATTGTTAAGAATGTTTTGTTTTCTTTGATTAAAGTCAGCTGGGAGTAATAAATTACATTACATGAGAGATCCTGTGAGCCCATAACTTCCACTGGGTACAATGAGAGGCTGATAGTGTTTATTTCCCCTGTGGAAAAAAAAAATGTTTAAAATGTTTACAGTTGGTGAAATGGCAACTAATTCTCCTCATGCAAATGAAGAAAACTGCAACTCTGCAACGCTGTCAAAAACAGACTTTCCATCAGTGTGCAAGACATCTGCTGTTATCCTTAATCTATTCTTCAAATGCGATGAAATGTGTTAAAGTAGGGAAAGTTCTGAAACAAGCTGAAACATTTTAATTTAATTTTTGTCAATCTGATTTTCTTTCAGTAATGGACTGCTTTGTGTCACAGATTTTGGAATCTTGACGAAAAGGAATAGCATGGCAACCTAAGAGACAGTATAATACAATCAGAAAACAAGATCAGCAAGAAAAAGCAGCCCTAGGCACAAGGTAAAAAACTGTTCAATTGTTTTTTCTTTTACAGTAATACAGTGTATTTACCAGTATGTGTGACATACCATATTTAGTTGATTGAGGTGACTCCAACTTAATTATAAGCAAATTTTAGCATTTTTCTAACCTGTTTTAGTCGCGTCAATTTATTTATCAGATAATTCTTGATTTTTTATATAATATTATTATATATACACAAACGTGTAGATTGATTAACTGACTAAGCTAATTGTTTGAATGGTTTTTTTAACTGACAAACTGAAACTTTGATTATTTACATGTAACTGAGTGGCTAACAGTTTAAATGGTTGACTGATAATCAAATTCCTCCCTTCCAGGGACGGCAAAGGTGTGAAATGCCTAGGGTATGCCTGGGTGAGGGGGGGGGATGGAGGTTGAAGCTTAGGTTTGACTGATGCAACGTAGATTCATGTAACTGAGAAAAACAGTTTCCCATTTAAGCTAAAACTGTCTTTCGGATTTTGATTCTTCGTGGAGAGAGTTTGTAATGTCAGTTGTGCAATGTCCGTAGAATGTGCTTAATATCAGTTGTGGGATGTGCGAGGATTTGGATTGCTACCACCCCAAATGTTTGGTTGCTATAACTTCTTTCCCTGGAAATATACATTTGGAGACTTAGTGTGAAATCCTCTCGGTTAGTATCAACATACTGTACATGTAGTGGGGTGTAAGACCTTGTAAGTTTGTGCCTTTTATAAAGGAGACGCTATAAGTTTAGAAAACTTTGAGAGATCACTCCAACAGATTGGTGGCAATACCTCATCACATAATTATCCGGAAAGCAGGAGACATAAACTTCCCTGGATTTGACTGGAAGCACAGTTGCCTATTTCCAGTGTGTCATTTCCCTAAGCTAACCTGAAAATTCGGTGATTGTCTTAACGAACATGGCTTTGTCTACATGTAACTTATAACAAATCTTACGTGGGGGTTAGTAATGTCGTAAACGTTTTTATAA
>BOPM01000518.1:86357-97244 GCA_022179025.1 Porites australiensis | reverse complement strand
ATTTGTAAAAATTGTTTTTCTTTAAAATCTCGGCTAGCCCAGCGTTCCACAAACTCTTGTTACGAAAACGCACCTTAGAGAGGTGCTCAATATGTTACATGTATAAGATTAAATTTGCTATTAACTGTGCATGCCATTGGAGACTTCGTAGCATGCATTTTCGACCCTTCGACGATTTAAGAAACATCTAGGAGAAACCATGAGCATGAATCAAGATCAACGTCTGCACGTCAAAACTTTGATAACGAAGGAACCGGAGACTGTTAAGGTTACAAGCAAACAAACAGGTTTTTGTTCCACACAACTATGCAAACGACATTCTGGGAAATTTGAGTAGAGGTATACGCTTGGCGTGGTATACGATAAGCCTCCCCCGCCGGCCCCTCACGTTTGAAAATGCTCCGCTGCCTCTTAACTGGGTCCTAAGAATCATTTGTATTCGTAAACTAAAAGAAAAAACGTAAAAAGGTCTGGAGATTCAGTCGAGAACTGCCGATTCTTTGCGGCAGGCCTCTGGTGTCATCTTCAGGAGCGCTCAGTGAATGCTTTTTTGGCAATGCAATCTTAATAGTCAAAGATTTCTCGTCGTAGAAATTGTACCTCGTAAAATTTCACTATCGAGAAGACCATGAAATAAATGGAGTTCTGTAAACCCGTCTAGTCAGACCATTTTTTTGTAAAGTTTAATAATTATTTTTCTCATTTAGTTTCCCTGTTTCCTTCACATTTATTGGAAGCTTGCTTTGTCACTAGCTACTGTTCAATAGCACAAAAAGGCGGGAAAACAATCATTAATGATTTATTTCTAGGATATATTCAGTTTTAATTATTTTTGAGTTTCGAAAAGAATAACTTAACAGAACGCGCTAGTTGCAAAACACAAAATGAAGTTATAATTTTCCAAATTTGAATTTCGTTTTGTTTTTACAGTAAAATTGCCTGTAACTGCTGAAAAGAAGTTCACAGTTGCATCAATTTTACACGTATTTTTCGTTCCTTTTCCATGAGACAGAGAAAACAAGAAAGTTACGTAAGTCAGAAAATAGTGGACATTGTTTAATTATACGCAAAAGAATACCCGGTAAAATGTACTACAAACGTCTAGTTACACATTCTTTTATGGAGCAACCGTTTTTAAGTTCAGAAAGAGCCCTTCGTTGAAGATCTTTTCCCGGTGTTACTATTTTTTTGTCGATTCGACAGAATACTGATAAAATAAGTCAAAGTCTTTTAGTTACACATCTCTAAATGTGGCCCTTCGTTGAAGATCTTTTACCGTAGTGTTTTCGTCGTTTTTATTGTATTCCGTGGTTTGGTTATTTATGCTTTCTTCTTGCGCTTGTATACAAACATCTTTCTTCTTGACTTATAGTAAACGGCTCTAACACACGACGTACAACTTACGACTTATAATCGGCTTCTTGAACCGCAAGAGACCTTCCAACTGGTGATCTTTGTTCTAGGGTTTTAAATAGGTATGGAGACTTTTGTCGACCGGTGCAAGAATACTGGGGCCAATTGTGTGAACAGTACTACGAGGAAAAACTGGGGCATATGGTGTAAGTGTTGCATAGCTTTGGGGCAGCAAAACTTTTGGCTGAACATTTCCTATTGGTATTGATTTTGTTAAAAATGACGATTGTTCAGATGAGGCAGGACAACAGTGCGCCGGGCACATGTCATCACAGTGAATTGCACATTGCAATGGACAGATAGCAGGTGACTGTGTCGAAAAATTAGGAGGATAGCGCTCTTGACAGCAATGTTGTTGGCATGGCGAAATGCAACTCACAGAACAACTGCTTGGACATGAACTTGGCATCGACGGAGACACCTTACAACAAAAAAATGGGCACGATGGTAGGCAATTAGAACTACAAATAGTTGGACATAATTCTTGTATTGATTGCGAATGTTCCATAGTAGAAACTTGTTGAGACGCACAGTAGTGTGCGGGACAAGACGATTGGCATATTTCCTGGCAATGATGCGGACAGGTTGAGGGCAGAACAAATTTGCATGAATTTGCAGTAAAATTTGGGGCACGTAAGAAGACAGTAGGCCAATCATACGAGGAAAAATAAGACGCATGTTATGTGAGATGGGTGTTAAATATGACACGAACTTTCTGTATAAACGGAATATTTTGTCTAAAATAAGACGCAACTTAGCTAACACACGTCTTATTTTAGAACAGCCCTTAACACTTGTTCTTAGATAAGACATGTCACCTAAGATGCGAAAAACTTCGTATAAATGACCTTCTTGTCTTACATAAGACTTGAACGCATAGTACACATGCATTAATATTTGGCGGGAAAACATGATGCTGTAACTTTGAAAGGCGCACCATGTTGGATTGCCGCTGCTACGGGCATTATTTACATAAAAACGAGTCAAGAACAGAAATATGATGCAAACCATTTATACGAGCTGTCTTGCTCTAATAAATGGTGCAGTTCGCATCTTATTTTTCCTCGTTTAAATGGCCCCTAATGTGACTGAGAAACTGGATTACATGCCGGTTGCATCGGGACAGCGGCTGGTGTTAACTGTTGTGAACAGCAGTGACTGGGACACAGATGATCACACACAGTCTTGCAATGGCTTGGACAAAGAGATACGGAAAATGAAGAAACTTTACAACGGTGCATGGGGCATAACTCATGACAGCTTGCGTGGCATTCAGAAGGACATAACGGCAGAGTTGACACAGTAGGAAGACTGCAGCAATGATCAGGGCACCCTGTTTCACAACTAAAGCTACAATGACCTGGGCAACCAACTGCTTCATGGGACTCAAAAAATTTATAGCAGTGATCCAGGCAGGTTGCCTGGGGGACTCCCATTTGAAAGAGGCAGGGATGCTCTGAAGGTTCCCAATGAGAATTGAAGCCCAATGTAGGAACTTTAAGTTCTGGTTAACCTTAACCAAAAATAAAAACAAATATCTGACATTTCTGTTTACGGCAAAATAAATCTAGTGAAATCCCTCGCGCTCTCCAAACTGGTATTTATCTGCAGTGTAATGGAAACTCCAAAACTTTTTGTAGATGGAGTAAACAAAATAGTGTTAGATTTTATTTGGGGCCACAAACCACCCAAGATAAAATACACTACGCTCATCAAAACAAGGCAAGAGGGAGGCTTAGAGATGAAATACTTTGCTTTATTTAACAAGGCTTTAAAGTTAAATTGGGTTAAGCGACTTTGCTCAAACTCAGATGCTCCATGGCAGTACAGCCCGAAGTCCCTCCTAGCGAATGTTGGGGGCCCTGAGCTTTTCAAATGTAACTATGACATCGGTCACCTTAATCTAAGCAAATGCCTTCCAGCTTTTTATCACAAAATAATCACATTTTGGCAAGACGTAATAGCTTCCAACCCAAAAAGCAAAATGATGTTCTTGAACAGATAGTTTGGAAAAATAAGTTTATTAAGTCTGATAAGAAATCTATGTACTTGCAGCATTGGTGTTACGCAGGAATTCTCAAAATTAATGACCTCGTTGATACACAGCAAAACTGCTTTCCGTCCTTCGACTCTTTTTGTAATAAGTTTAACGTAAGATGTAATTTCTTACAGTACTTTAGCCTTGTTAACGCCATCCCTCAAAGTTGGAAAAAACTCCTTAATTGCTCCCTCGAACAAAGCTCAACACCGCAAATATTAATAGAGGAAATGACTCGCAAAAAAATTTATACTAAGCTGCTGTTTCTTCAATGAAAGCCTCCGCCGACTTGTGAGAAAAGACTCTTAAATTTTGGCTACCAGAAGGATGATTTGAGAAAATTATATCTATTGCCTTTTGAAGTAACAAAAGAAGCAAAGCTATCAATGTTCCAGTACAAAATTATTCACAATATTGTGTGCACTAAGAGCTTATTATTTAAAATGAAGAAAGAAGATTCCCCACGCTGCTCTTTTTGTCCAGGAGATCACACCATCATTCATCTTTTCACTGAGTGCGCGCAAGCCACGTTGTTCTGGAAGGAGTTTCTGGATTGGGCCTCGTGCATGGTGAACTCAAAATTATTGCTTTCAATAAAAGAAATTATGTTTGGCTTTATAAATAATGATTCTAAATTCTGTTTAGCCCTCAATCATTTAGTCATTATAGGAAAGTATTTTCTTTATGTAAAAGCTCTTAACGGTAAATTTTACATCTTTAATGAATTTGTTTCCCTAGCTCGTGATAAAATTAGTCTAGAAAAATATATTTCTTGTACGACTGGTTGCGAAAAAGATTTCAGAACAAAATGGTCTGTTTTTTCGTCTCTTTTAAATACTGTGTGAAATTCTGTTTACTTAACTGATTGCACTCCCATTTAGTTATCACTAATGTTTTTATTGTGTTTGGTTTCTTTTTTGTCAGCTTCAGGTTTTAGTTTTCGTTTGGTTGTAGATTGTCTTTTGTGAATGTTAACTGTACGTGTGTATGTAAAAAAACAAATTATCCCAAATAGCATACAATGACATTAAATGGAATGAAAATAAAGCTCTCCGGAGCAAAAAAATCAAAAGCTTATTGGAACAGATAGGATTAGGAGAACTCTGGATGAAAGCACACTATGCGGACATAGGAATCGTAAACATGATCAGGCAATGACTTAAGGATATCGAACTACAAAGATGGCTGAGTGAAATAAATAACGACACCAGAAAAGATGCTAACCAAAGCAACAAAATGAGAACCTACCGGTTATTCAAAATGATAGACAATTACAAATGTGAAGATTTCCTACATCAGGTCACCAATACGCGACACAGAATAGCTCTAACAAAACTGACTTAGCAACCACAAATTATATAGCCATAGAGACAGAACGTTATTCGAGACTGTTTAAGAAACCTGCAGAAAGAATTTGCGCAATTCATAAAATAGAAATGGCCGGAGGACAAATACCATTTTCTAAAGATATGCCCTGCTTACCAGGAAAAAAGATTTTCATTACTAGATTATTTGGAAAATGAATATAGAATAAAAATAAGCAGAATGTCACCCAACAAAATATTCATGTTTCTAATAAAACCCCCTAACGGAAATGCTAAAATACAAAAACTAATAGCAAAACACGTATTCAAATGCTTTGAAAAAAGGAAAGGCAAAGACGGTAAAAAGTAGATACTCTAGGACTTAATTAATTAATAACTTATTAACCATATATAGTTAGGAATTTTTTGTTGTTTGTAATTTTAGTTATTTGGAAATAGTTGATATACTTTTTATTGTATAAGACTCCAAATAAATAAAATATGTTTGTTTGTATGTTTGTATGCTCGTAGTCTCACTTAGGGGCGTAAATTTTGAAGCTTGATACAGATATCCTTGATGAAACATTCGCTTTACAACTTGAATTGGTCTTTTTCCAAGCATACAGTCGCTTGCGCGAATATAACCATGCTGTGCTGTGTTACAGCTGTATGTCTTTGTAAAGTTATTGAGAATCAGTCATGGGTTAATCTTTTGTTTTCTGTCCGGCGAGACTTGATCCTCGACTTGATTCTTGATAGCTTGTGCTTGATTCTTGATTCTCGATTCGCGCAGGAATCGAGAATCGCGAATTGTGTCAAGAATCAAGACTCAACTTACTTTTGAATGGTATTGTAACTGTTTGAATGGTTGATTCACTCATGAAATAATGTTTGATTGATTAACTGAGTGGCTTGATTGACAACAAACAGGCTTATACTGTTTGAATGGTTGATTGACATGACAGGAAAACTGTTAAATTTATTAACTGACGGGCTCACTTTTTGAATATTTGATAGGTGGACTGATGGACTGACTGACATTTGTTGATGTACATGTAATATTGCAATTTTTTGTCATTTTTCTACAAATTGCCCGTGCAATTCTCACTATCAATTAAGCAGCAGATAGTCAATATGTTAACCAATTATGTTGCAGAATTTCTGATTATACTACTCTTCAGTACACCTTGCTTTTGACTTAGCATTTTATCTATCTTTAGAAACATAATACCAGTGATACCACTGCATTATAGAATGTACTTGTACTTGTAAATATTCATGTAAAAATCTCTTTCTTGCTTTATAGGAAGCAATTACCAGAGTCGTAGACTGATGGAGGCTTGCATTAATGAGTGTGGAGTAGTATTGGACACTAGATGGGAACAAATCAACTGGCTGGATGACATAACATACACCTAGTACAAGGCAAGTGGATAATGGAGAGGGCAGACTGGAGGGCAAACCAGACAGCTGGCTGGGCAATGGACAGGGCAAACTAAAGCTGCCTGGATGACATCACCTAGTACAAGAAGTATCAATGGAGAGGATGGATTAGACGGCAAAAAATATGAGACATCATGTGTGCCTGGTTCTGGAGTTGGGTTGTGGATTATGGAGAGTCTTGCAACACCTGGTTTGTATTGTGTGTGATAATTGCATTGACTAGAAATCTTAATTGAATATTATCTTACCATTAGTATCTTTATGATAATAACAATAATACTGATCGCAAAAATGATTTACAAAATTTCTGGCCCTGCCCGGGAGGCCTGAATGTGGGGTACAGCTGGCCTGGGGTTTTCCTCCTAGGAGCTAGTGGACGTACGGGGAGGTTTTTCACCCAGCTGTTGTTCCACAACCCCCATTCACTCAAGATTTTCTTAAACAAAAGAACAGACCTTTAATATTATAGAGCATAAAAAAAATGCACATCAATCATTTATAATTACCCAATTGTTGTATGACTGAAATAACTTCCATATAACATGTCTGTAGGTCTGGAGTTCAAATTTTTTTAGATTGAAACCTTTTCAAATTTCCAAAATCTTTGCAAATATTGATATGATCTCTGGGGTCTATAAAAAATTTTTCTGGGAAACAGTGGAAACTTAAGAAATTATATTTAAGCATTTTAAGGGAGGTTGCTAGAAAGTAGTCTGAGATGTCCAGAAATTTTGTTTGGCTTTTATCAAGAAAACAATTATTTTGGGGGATCTTCATTATTGTAGGTTAGGTGAAATTTTATGCGCGTATAGTCTGACGTTTTTCAGTCATGTGATAAATTGGAAGTAATTCCTTGATTGTCAAAAAAATTCATTAATAAACGTAATTAGTCTAGTGTGTTTGTGCCACCATTGTACAAACAGAGGCCATTGGGAAATGACAGTAATTTGCAAGCATTATTACATTTGGGACTGGTTTCATTGAATAAATCACTTCTACACAAAGGATTGTAAAGTTTTGATCTTTAATTGGCAAGTCATTCCTAGACACATGTTTGTACAACCACTTATTGATAAGGTTTAGAGCTTCCATCACAAGATTCCATTGAGCAGTGGGTTTGTTTAACACAACAGTAGTAGTAGCTTATGACTGCAGTTATAGGAGTCAAACAATCTCATAAAGCTTGGGAAAGGTTAGGGTCACATTTCAAGGGCAGGTTTTTGTTTCATTATTTTGAGCAGTAAATCAGTCTGACAATTAAGGGGGGAGAGCACTTGTGAGGGTGCTGTTGGAAGGTTGCTATGGTTACCTCATTGTGCCTTCCTTGATAACTACACATTCTTGCCATCAGTTTTCTAAGCACCAATTCCCATATTCATCTATTGGTGATGAATTTAGTAATCAACCAGTGGGTTATATCAGATGTTATGCTTTTTTTCTGAAATATCTTTCTTTCCGCGGGAGATTTTAGTAGGAGGGTGTGGCTCTTTGGGAGGATTTTACTGGGAAATCACGCACTTATAGAATCATTTAGACTATTATATTCAGGAACCCAGTGCCATATTGTTCATTTGAAACACAAGTGGTCACATCAAGCTGCAACTTCATAAGTTTTGCCTTTTCAAACTTCGCTGAATTAACTTTGTTTCATATATGGCTGATGGTAGACAAAAGTGTTATGCATTTCTTGAGCAACAGGAGAATAGAACACTAAAATAGAAAAGATTTCCGGGGAATTCTTCAAAAATTCAAGTTGCAAAGAGAAAAAAAAGTAGCCAGATATTAGTGTCTGCTGTGAGTCAGAGAGAATTATTTTACATTACCTTGTCTCTCTAAGCTCTTGTTCAAAGAATCAATGGTTATTTCCAAGAAAATAGAGTAAGATTTTGTGCTTTCTGGAACCAGGGTCATGGATAGGATAATATGTTATTGCATCATTTACTCTTAAGGAAAGCATGTCAGGTCTTATTAATGAAGGTAGGGAAAATGGCATACTGGTATTTTGGCCTGAAATAGAGTAAAGGTACTCAGGTCACATGCTAGACAATAATCATGTTATCATAATTCTACAATAATTACCTTTCTTCAATACATTAGGTTACCACATTTGTCAGCACATTAATTAGGTTACCACGTTTTTCCCATTTGGTTTGTCAATTTTCTTTACTGCTATGGCAATTTTAGTTAGAGGGTTTAAACACTGCGTTTCCTCAGAGGTCATTTCACGGGGTAACAAGTAAAGGCAATGCAGAATGTGAGCTGTTTTCTCAAGTTACATGTTTAGATTCCCTTGCCGCTGAAAACTGGTAACCTGGTGTTTTTAACTGCTCATTGGAATCTTGTTTAACATCACTGGAAATCCTAGGTGGGTTGAGGTGTTTTCATCATTAATGATTAATAATTGATCAATAATTATTCAAAAGAATTATTGACAGCATGTTGAAATCAACACATTGCTACCAAAATTTCACAGATTTCAAGGATAGGCATTTTCTGCCCTCCTGACAATTAAGAGCAACACTACTTTTTACTTATTCAAGTAATCTGGGAAAAAATCAGCTTCAGGTTTAGTTTTTTTCACATTAAGGCAGCATAATGTTGGTAGCACTGTGTTGTTCCTGTTTTATAAGCAAGGTGAAGCAGTTAAAAACTGGAATGTCAAAATTTGATGAAATGATTTATTCTTTTTGATGTTCTCGAGGGTAAAAATAATTTGCTTGGGCGGGACACAAAGTAAATCACAAATTTAGCACTGAAATGCAAAAGATTTAGTTTTTGTCACAGTTCTTATATTATCAGGATTCAGCCTATTGTTACGCCGGGAGTAATTCAGCGAATCATATTTAACTTTGAAATTGTTTGCTTAAAAAACTCAGTTGTTACAGTTGGGTGGGGATGTGTTTAGTTATAATGCTTCCCTTGCTTATAATATTTATATAAATTATTATTATTATTATTATTATTATTACTTTTATCATTTATCATTAGACCATTAGCACAATTGCTTCATTTAACTGCAAACTACCAGAGAATTCTTTAGTTATACAAGGATCCTTTAGTTATTAAAACTTTGATTAGTTTAATTTCTTTGGGATCACTAAATTTAACTATGGAACCTAGGGGAATTAATAGGAATTCTGGTAGTATTTTGTAGTCAAGTGAAGCCGTTGTAAACATTAATGTTCTATTGAAATCCTATATTATTTACATAGCAATAGCAAGCCCATTAGCATCACAAGTAGGACTTCTAACAGGCATTAACTAGCATTAATTAAACCCTTACAAGCATAAATCATTTATTGCTAAAGACTAAGTGATTCTGTATTGGCAGTAAAAAAGGGGTCAATTTAAATATATTTGATTGGACACATACACAGACAAAATAGAGCTTCAAGGTTTAAGTTCATTATCCCATACAACATACTACAAGGCATAAGTTCTTGCTGCCTCTGCCTACTAAAAGTTTACCATCAAACAGAAACCAAACGGAAACAACTTAACAAAACCATAAAGTACTAGAAAACTGTTTTTCATGTAAGGTTAACTTACAATAACACAAAGTACTGGGTGTCAACTCAGTTCCTTTATTAAGGTTAGATTTTGTCAAAGATGCAATATTTATTTAATACTGTTTAAGGTCGTCACTGATCTGTTTTTTCATCCCCAGCTGTCATCTCGTCGAAATCTAGAAAACAAAGTAGCACCTAATTTCACAACTTGCACACTTGCAGCTTTGCAGTGTTTTTACCATTGGAGAACACGAAGAACTTTTTAGATAGCTTTCAAACATCCTAGCAACATTTTTTTTCAAGACAGCATAATTTACACTGCAGGCTATTGGTGACCATCACATTCTCTTAATTATGTTCAGATAATTATTTTACAATATGCATGTCAGTTCTATATTTCTTGGTGTTACATAAGTTTCTTCTTAAATATCATGTTATTTTAGTTGTTGTTTTTTTTTTCACTTTAGGTTTGTGCTTCTTAGCAGTAAAAAAGTAGTAAAAAAATTAGGGTCATAAGTAATTTTTTTCAGAATTTCACTGTAACACCAAGTAATGTAGGGCTATTATGTTTTTAAAGTGCTAATGGGCTTGCATTTTCTACTTAAAATTTTAGCTTCTTATTTAATTTCAGATCTAAGGTGGCACACTCACAAGATTAGGAGCCCATCACTTGGGAAAGTTCATGTTTAATCTAGCCAAGCTCGCTCCTGCTGGGCTGTGGAAGCTCTGCCTCTGAGAAGGTGTGAATTCTGATGTCCTCTGAGATATTCCAATGGAGAAATCCTGGGAAACTTTATCTGATCCTGTAATTCATGCTGGGGGCAGTTGGGCACTTGGAAGATTTGGCCGTTTGTTCCCAAGTGGGGAGGGCAGCGTGTAGGAAGGTGAGAGTTTGCTTCTTATGTTCTTGGGGCTTCATTCATTTTGTCATAATACTACCCACACCTTTTTCCAAAAAAAAAACAGTAAGGTGCTTGCCTGCAAACAATATGTCTGGGAATGTTCCACTGCGGTAGGATGAAAAACGGGGGTGCTAACATTGTGCTAACTAACGAAGTAGGTGAGTCGATGGAGGATTCGAGGACAGAGGACTGGACACTGAATCTCACTGGTGTGGCGTGGGTGGATTTTTACAAATGACATCAAATTGAGCTGATAGTCATAAAAATCTCTCTAATGG
>BOPM01000518.1:49861-77761 GCA_022179025.1 Porites australiensis | reverse complement strand
CTGATTACTCTTCTATCACGGGGAGAGGGTAATGGCTTCCATTTGAGGCTAGATTTAAGTAATGGGGATCAATGCACAAACGAATGTTCCCGTCTGGCTTCTTGGCTGCAATCATGCTTGAAATCCAGTCTGTAGGTTCTTGAATAGGGCTGATCACTTTCCTCTGAGTTAAGCAATCAATTTCATTCTTCAGTTTCTCTATAAGCGCAACAGGTACACGACGCAGCAGCATAACTGTAGGAGCAACATTGGGATCTGATTCAAGGTGTACTTTCCCTTCCATGTGGTCTAACTCTTCTCCAAAAATGTCTGAATATTCACTCATCACAGCATCTTTTGTGAACTCAGGCTTCTCAGCATCACAGGACCATGCATTTTCTCTAACGGAGAGTTTGCACAACCACTAGCTTCATCTGCTGAGTAGTTGCCAGACCAAGTAAAGGAGCAAAACTGCCATCAACAATGGTGAAGTCAACCAGATAGCTTTCCATGTTCTTAGGATTAACTAGGAAGATTTTTTGCTTTACCAATGGCTGACATGGTTGACTTTGAGTACATCTTGAGGATGTGACTCGATTTCTCAACCACAATTCCTTTGGGGAAAATACTTGATGGGCAGAACATTGCAACTTAGATGCACCTGAGTCAATTAACATTTTCACTTCCTTCCCACCACTCTTCATAAAGGCCAGGATCTTGTTTGGCTGGTTATCAACAGTATTGATCTCTTCCTCGGTGCAGGATATTGAGAGAATCTCCTCTTCACTTTCATCAAAGTCAAACTGATTCACTGAATGCTTTTGTGGAGGTTTCCTGTTTTGTGGCTTCTTCCTTTTCAGATTTTCCTGGGTAAACCTAGAACCTTTTGTGAAAGTGTTACGAGTAGTGTTGATCAATTTGAAACGGGAGCAGCTGAGGGGTCATTTTAAAGAAACACAACCGTGGCTCTTTACACTTTTTAGCAATAAGCTTCATCAGGAAGCTTAACGCTATTAAGAATAAGTTTGGGACTTCCACGCAGATGGAAATTGACAGTGGCACTTCTTAATTTTTCTTGGGCTTAGATGGCCCATCAGATCCTATAACAAACACTCAAATATGTTTTTAGACATTTAGTCACACGAAAAGCCACTTGAACTGGAAGAACAGTACCATTAGTGACTTCTTCCAAGCAGCTGCTACATGACTCAAAATTACAGCAGGGATTTTTGTAGATCTGGCCGACCTACTACCATACAATATTCAAGCTCAAGAAATCAATTCCAAACGTTTTTGGAGGGAAAACTGGTGGTTGGTTGCCTTTGGTTACAGCATATGTTGCGGGGTATCAAACATCACCAAGGCTCAAAGCATCAACACGAATCCATCACAATCGAGCTGATGCACATTATTTTCCAGTCCTTAAACTTTTACAAACCATACAATACTTTGGGCTGCCTGCTGTCTCGGGTTTTTTGGATTCTCACCCCTCTAAATCGCCAAAGGCTGACATCTAGTATTCAATCCATCCTCTCCGCTGCTGGGGTCCCTGGTTGCTAGACTGGTCATAGCTTCTGCATTGGCACAACTATTTCAGCAGCCTGTTGTGGCTTACCAGATCACCTCACCAAGACACTTAGCAAATGGTTCCGGATACGTATCAGATCTATATGCACTCCCATCACTACTATCGTGGGGGTAGCAAGCCAACTCACTTGACAGGTATTACTTGTGCATCTTTCTTCTTTCCTAGTTGTTTTTGTAGGGTGCCTCAGGACTTTGGTAGTTCGGGGCCAGGACTTCCCCCAGCTCTGAGCCCCTCTTTCCCTCTCCAAACTGGTGTGGGTAGCTCCGAGAGTCCCTTCGGCTTGGAATAGGGGCTCATAGCTGGGTTGTGGGGATTTGCCAGCCATGGGGGCAGTATACTATCTAGGGATTAACTGACCATAGTGGTAGCCCCTGGGTATCCCAGGCACCAACATCCCACTTAACCAAGGCAGTTGGTTAAATTCTGGTATAATGTCATGTCAAGGTAGTGTCCAACATTAGTGACAATATTGTTTGTAATAGCTTTCTCAGTGTACTCTAGGGTCAGCCGAAGAGGAATGACTATGAAGTGAGAATATGGGTCGTATTGCTACATTACACTTTTGTAGTAGTTTTGGTATACAGCTTTGGTTGCTTCAGTACAATCATCAAGCTGTTATAGCTTTGAATGTGGATCGCATCAGTTTTTTGCTTGGCTGAGTTAAAGTTCCTCGTAACTTAACTTCTATATTGCACCTTGTAGCTCCAATTGCTTGACCTTAACTTTCCCTGGTAGTCTCAGTTTGTGAGCAAAACGTTGCACAGTCTACAGTCTTAGCCTGGATAACTTTAATTAGTAAAATCCAACTAGTGGTCTATTATCAATGCTGTGATTGGTTGAGCCACTACCAGGCTATATATGTTATACTAGCCCACTAGAGGCAAAAAGCAACGTCTTTTTGGTGGCAAAGAAAGGCCATTAATGTCTAGCTTTAACTAGCTAAAGTTGTTTTGTCTCGATATTTTTGACCAACTAGTTGGATTTTACTAAAACAATTATTCCTCTTGCCCTCACGGCCTCTGAGTCAATAGCCCACAAGGCCAAAGGCCGAATGGGCTATTGACTCAGAGCCCATTCCGGCTCGAGGAATAATTGTAACTACTTTAGGGGATCTCCTGAAGTAGGGTATATTGCTTTTGTGACAGCTCCAGAACTAAATGTTGAGAACAGCGTACTGTCAGTGTTTCTCATAACAATTTTACTCCTCATTGTAAGTCCTTCCTGTCAAAATTGGGTGTCAGGTGCAGGTGTCACAAATTAATTTCAGTCGTTTAGTTTAAGTCAGTATACTCGTCATTGCACTGTGAAGGATAAGAAGAAAAATCTTTTGATACGTCTTTGCGTTCTGTAAGGCATTTAAAGTTAAGGGTTTTGGGTTAATAGTCTACCTCGTCTTTGTGTACCTATGCAGGAAAAATGTTGACAAACTGCCGTAACGCAGAAGAGTAGTGTGGTTTATTAGTTGCAAGGATAGGTTTATCCAAATAACTGTCACTAAAAGAAAAAGGGAGAGCCCTTGAGCAGCAGTTTGATGCAAATGCATCCTGTTTGCCTTACTGAAAGAAAGTGAAAGGCAGGCTACTGCTGAGTAGATTCATAAAACCATCAGAAGGCTTTGATTGATAGCCTAGAGCATACAGCTGGCAATTACTGTATGTTGCATCAGTGCAGTTCAGCACTAGTGGAAATAGAATACTGGTAAAGACGTTTACATCAAACTTGCCATTAGAAAGTTCTTAGTAGTCGGGTATCGTCAGGTATCTTGATCTACTCTGGGGACTGGAATTACTGAACAGTTGTTTAAGTCAGAGACTAATGAATAGCCTCTATAAGACCGGCATATGTTGTTGTATGTGTTGTTGTATGCTTCGTTTTGGTACCACCTGAAGTATAGTGCACTGTAGTCTGTTGTATAGTGTAGAATGTCGTCGTTGTGTGAGCAATCTGTTGTTGAATTGGCAGTGCAATTAGGGCCCTGGCTGCGTTCATCACAGGTCTCCACATTGCCTGCATGCAGACGTCTCCTATTTCCTTTGCTGCACGCGGAAAAGGGACGTCTGCGTAATGCCGTCACTAATCGTGTTCCAACGTCCCGCTGGGTTCCCAAGATCTTGGGAACATGCTGCGATAGGCTGACACACAGTGCGCATTGTTTGACTTAACGCTGATTGGTTGTTATCGAATCTGGTCTGATAATGTATGTAGTGATTTTTGTAATCGGGGTTTTCCAGTCAAAACAAATCAAAACATGTGCCATTGTGTGCAGACCGTTCGAAATCTTGTGCGAGGCCGCGGAAAATTTAACGTGTGCAAGGAAATTATTTGTTTACAATTTACTGCGCATGACACATCAGATCATATTTGTAAACAGTTTCTACAAGAGCGGCATGGACTTCGCACCAGGAAGGCATTTCGGAGAAAACCAGCCAAAGAAACTAGAATCTTTATTTAGCCGTAACAAATAGAGGTCAAAGAAAATTTAAACACTTTACAACTGCATCTGAAATCAAATCCTATCGGGAACACCCACAGAAGCATAAACCACAGGAAATGATTACTCAGTATGCATGTAACAAACCTTCTTCATGACCTCTAAATGTAAGACTTAGTGCGGCAAAAACGGGATTTACTCAGTCAAAGTTTAGAATGCTACATGCACTGTGTAGTGCTAGTAATCTTCGCGTGAGAGAGAAAAGAAGAAAAACCTCTGTACAAGCAGACTCTCAAGGTCACGTTCCGCATTATCACGAGCTTATGATGTTTTGATTGGCCTGTCAACTCTTATTTCTAACCGGATATTATTTCACAATTTATGCGAAATAGAATATTCTGCAAGATGCTGGAACACGATTAGTGCCGGCGTTACACAGACATCCCTTTTCCGCATGTAACAAAGGAAATAGGAGACGTCTGCACACAGGCAAGTCTCCACAGACCATAGATCTTCATACATGTAGCTTCTTACAAACGTTGAAATATTCATCAAATTTTCCCAAGAAGCAATTCAGGGTGAACAAAACATTTATAAAACTTTGAAGATTAAAAAATGGTAAGGGGCTGAGAAGAGGGAAATAGTTCTCCACAGAGAATACCATTCTCCTGCATTAATATAATTATTAAGTCCTCCATCTGGAATTGCATTTTTTAGACAAAAAAATTAACTATTCTTTAAAGCATTTAAAAGACTCTCTGTAACACCAACCTAAGATACATGTACATGTACGTCTGTCTACATCCAGTGCTTTACAACTCCAACCACAAACATGTAGGAACCATTTCTTGTCTGTTGGAAGCAAAGGACTAATGAAACAGTTTACAAACTGTGCACATGTAGGAAACTTTTTATCAAACACAATACAGAAGGAATTTTTGATCATTATAATTATTATATCTTTCTGGGCCAAAACTGCCCACCTTCCCCTCCACTAAGCCAACATTTTGCCCTTTAGTGAAAAGTAAGCGTTAATGTTGACCTAGGGGAGGGGTAGGTTTACTTTTAATAAAAAAGGCCCTGAAAACAGGTTCGGTCATCTGGTTACTTTTTTCAGCATTCATCCAACCTTTATCTTTTAAACAAAACAGCCCAGGTAATCGGTTACTCATCATGCAGTTTCTCCTAGGGATTTTTATATTTAATTACTAGTTATAGCTATCGCTGAGTGCCAATGAGCAAAGATTTCAGGGGCAGTGGCAGCCACAGACAGCTTTTTTACCCTTATTGGGGCCCACTAGTGTGGCACAGCTGTTGGGTTAATGAACAGGGAAAACCCGCGTCTCAAAAAGCCCTTACTGCCGAAAAGCAGTCTATCAAGCGCCAGCTCCACACAACACATGTGGGAGCTGTTGGCTGGGAACCGCACAGTAGTTCCACCATGACATGCGCGGGGAAGGTGGATCACAAATTACCAGTAAATCAAAGCAAGGGGCACACATACACCAACCCACGGTCTAGCCATTACCTCACGCACAGGGTTTGAGCTAGGATTTGATCACTTGGCTAAATTTTTGGGGGACATTCTGGCTCAAACCCTGCACGCATGCGCACAGGCATATCACGCAGCCAGGCAGCCATGGGCAGTGGTTTCGCCCATACTGGGGCTCAACAGCATGGCATGGCCATTGGTCAGTGACCAGGGAAACCTGTGCAAAAAGACCCTTTCCCGCAGAGGTGAGTCCTTTAAGTGCCAGTTCCACACAACACATGTGGGAGCTGTTGGCTGGGACCCGCACAGCAGCTCTACCACAACATGCGCGGGGAAGGCAGATCACGGGTTTGGTGTATGTGTGCCCCTTACTTTAATTTGTCTCTTGAAAATAGTGAACTAAACTGATCTACTACATAAAGAAATTGAAATCCCGACTTAACACAGCAAATTTTTCGAGATATTGAAGTTTGTGTTTTTGTCCGAAGTTGTGGACAAGTCATTTTGTGTAAAATTTAGTGGTCTTATAAGCAAACTTAAAATCTTTGAGAAATTGTATTAAAGTCCGCGAATATTGAACGTAGAGACTTGAATTTGGTCTCTTTTTAAAGCTAACAAAATTTATGGTGTGCCAATGAAGCCTTCCGAATTATTTTGCTTCAAAGACAAAAAATTTGGTCACATTATTATTTTTCTTTAGAGGCATGCAATAAAAAATTCCAGCGGGCAAATGCGACAGATATCACGTAGGATGAAAATGATCCACCTGATGACTGGTTGAAGATGGGATGATCATGAGTACGAGACTCACAAACACACACACGGCTCGTGGATTCTCTGATCTGTATCACGTGTTCACTCGAAAACAATGCATTCTCTGTCCTGCATTACGTCATGGTTGCCTCACATTACTCTATGTTACATCGACTCGAGATTTTTTCTACCCCTGGAACAATCACACAAATAGTTCTTCCAAAATATATTCAATGCTGAGCTGCTGTGCTTTGTAATAATCATTCCAGTTATAGGAGCATTGAGAAAAGACCATGCGAAATTTCATGCAAAAAACAATGTTTACTGCTATACCGAAATACACTTCAACATTGAAGAGAATGCCTGCCTCCAGTGGAATGCTACAAGACAGTGTTTAGACTAAATGGCTTAGACTTTAAAGGCTACTTCAAGGATTGTAAAAGTGAAAACACTAGAGCCAACCATCCATACGACATGCAAACGAAATCCGCTAAAGTCAGCTAAAGTTAACTCCCTTAAGTACTCCTTCTTTGTGAAAATCATCAAAGACTGGAACAATCTACCGGACCACCTCTGCACTGATGAAATCAGACTGTCCAACTTTTTAAGTACACAAAATGGGGATTTTTTCAATCACCAACGAATCACAGAAGCGCCAAGTAGGTGATCCACTTGGCAGGTCTGGGTTTTTTTTCCCCAAGAAAATTTTGAAATCAGAAAAGCTCTGAAAAGCTATTTCTAGTGTTTTAAGAGGACAATTTTGTTTAAATTGTTCGCTAAATCGCACAAATCGATTGCCGTTCTTTGCCTAATTTTATTTGCATGTCTTCACGTACAACAACTCGATTTTTAATTAATATTTTGTGTGGTTTTAAAGTTTTCTGGACATCAATCTTAGTCAAGTAAACTCTGTTAGGTGTTCTTGTATAAGTATCACAAGGATTAATCTGAAAATATCAGAACAGATGTAAAAATCGGGATTTTCTATCCCGATCCTATATCTGTTACAATTCGGGATTTTCACGCAAAATCGGGAGTTTCTTGAAAAAACCGGGGTGGTTGGACAGTCTGTGAAATTAAAAAAATTAACAAATTAAAAAAGGCTTTAAAAGATGGACGAAAATTTATTTACAAATTAGCCGATATTTCAACCATATATACTTTCACTTTAAATATCATTCGTACATATACTACACCATTTTCAACTGTATTTTTTATTTTTATATTTTTAAAGTTCAGTTAGGGGACGTTTCATAGGGATAACCTCATGGTCCTCCTGTTCAAATACATATCATGTTTATATGTACATGTATATGTATTTGAATAAAGTATTATTATAAAGGCTTAATGTTTCCTGTGTTTACGAAGGATCCTACAGAGCGGTATCAGGGTAAAAAAATTAATATCTTGAAGTCTATTTTTTTCTATGTTGTCTTGTCTACTCATTCTGTCGTCTTACCGATTTGTCATGTCACCTTGTCTACTTGTTCTCTCGTCTTACCGATTTGTCATGTTGTCTTGTCTAATTGTTGTCGTCTAGTCAGGGTTGTCATTAAGAGCCGGGGGCCGCGGATTTTCCCCCGCTACTAGCAGCTACTTTTATTGGAAAATAGAAGAAAAACAGGACCAAAAGAAATCCCTAGCCATTTGATTCCCCACCTACTTGTTGTATTTACCTGGCAACTTGAAATCTTAGTGACAACCCTGCTAGTCTACTTGTTCTGTCACCTCGCTGATTTGTTATTTCATTTGTCTACCTGTTGTGTCGTCTTGTCTAATTGTTGTATCGTCTTGTCTACTATGTCTTGTTCTTTCGACTTACCGATTTATCATGTTGTCTTGTCTAACCGTTGTGTCATCTTAATTGTCTAATTGTTCTGTCACCTTGCCAATTTGTCATGTCATTTGTCTACCTATTGTGTCTAATTGTTCTGTCGCCTTGCTGATTTGTCATGTCAAGTGTCTACCTGTTGTGTTGTCTTGTCTACTTGTTTTGTCATCTTACCGATTTGTCATGTTGTCTTGTCTAATTTATTTGTCGCCTTGCTGATTTGTCATGTCATTTGTCGGCCTGTTGTGTTGTCTTGTCTACTTGTTCTGTCACCTTGCTGATTTGTCATGTCCTTTGCCCATTTGTTGTGTCATCTTGTCTACTTGTCATGTCGTCTTGTCTACTTGTTCTGTCATCTTGCCAATTTGTTGTGCTGTTTTGTCTTCCTGTCATGTCATCTTGTCTCCTTGTCATGTCATCTCAGCGACTTGTTCTGTCATCTTGCCAATTTGTCGTGTCTTCTTGTCTACTTGTTCTGTCGTCTTGCCGATTTGACATGCGGTCTTGTCTACTTTTTCTGTCATCTTGCCGATTTGTTGTGTCATCTTGATTGTCTACTTGTTCTGTCGTCTTGCCAATTTGTTGTGTCATCTTGCCTACTTGTTCTATTTTCTTGTCTCCTTGTTGTGTCATCCTGTCTACTTGTTCTGTTGTCTTGCTGATTTGTTGTGTTGCCTTGTCTACTTGTCATGTCATCTTTTGGGCATATCGTAAACCTGGACTGGACCGTGCACTGGACTCTGGACTCTGGACCCTGGACTCAGGACCTCCCCCCCACCAAAAGAAAATTACCCTAAAAAAATAACTCCAAAATCACCCTCCCTCCCACCTTTTACAATTTTGTATAAAAAAGAAAGAGAAAAGAGAATAACATTTTATGGGAACTAAGGCAAATCTAAAAAGCATTTCAACCCCCCTCCCCCCCACCACAAAATAAACAATCCCCCCCCCATTTTTTAGTAAAGAAAAAGGAAACAAGAAACTATGTTTTTTTAAGGGTGTACATGGATCAGGGACTAAAAGAAGTCAAAAAAATGTATTAAATGTTTGAAATCAGTTCAAACTCCTAAGTTTGTAAAAAAATAAAATGGGGACCGTCCAGTGGAAGAAGTCAAGAAAATGAAATGTTATAAAAGACTAATTCATGTATACAAACAATTTGTCCAAGTCTCAGGTCTTTGTGGCCCACAGTTTCTGAGTAACTGGTGTTTGCCAAAATGTTTCATGCAACTTTGTAGAGCTTTGTATGGAGACGCATATTGGTGCACCGCTTTGGTGCACCAATATGGCTGTGGGAAATCAACAAAAACATCCGGAGTTCACTTTTTCTATAAAAGCTATTTCTTTTCACTCGAGAACTACCATACGTGCGCATAAACATACCTTCTAAAACTTGACATGGTTACACTGCTTAAAATCAAGAGGAGAGACTTTTTTTCAGCAGGACAGCATTCCTTTTATGGTGTCATGCACTGTGAAAACTCGGAAGTTCAAATTGCTGTATTTCGAAAAGAAACATGCTACAGGACTGGAAACTTGTACAAAGATATTTTTTGTTTATCTTCAACCTGGTGTAAATAAGAACTGGTAAAACCTTGCTATATGGGGTAAATGCTTTTCAGATCTGTCTATGTCCCTCATGCTCATGCGTGTTCGACTACAAAAACATTATTTGTTTCTTTTTCTACAAAAATAATTTTCAAAGGTGGCGGGGGAGGGTAATTTGGAGTAATTTATTTACAACATTTTTTTGTTTGGGGGGGAGGTCCTGAGTCCAGGGTCCAGAGTCCAGAGTCCAGTCCAGCTTTTTCTAATAGGATATGCCCAAAACATAACATGACAAGTAGACAAGGCAACACCATGCACAAGCGACAAGACGACATGACGAGTAGACAAGATGACATGACAAATAGCATTACGGAATCGCGACCTATAGAAACATTTGCTAGTAATGCAAATTTGTCTGTCAATCAAATGTCTCCTATTATTTATAGGTGGAAATTGGTGAAACATCTTTATTATTTGGGAGAGAATAGAAGAACAAAAAGTATCAGAAAGATCAAGTTATGTGCTCTTAAAGTGTGTTGCATGACTTAATCAGTTACAGCATTTCTCATAACTTTTCCACATTAAAATGTTGAAATGAAAAGTTTGAAGCTAAGCTTATAAAATCTTGATGGTCAAAATAAAAAGGGTGCCAAAAAAGGCAAGTATCTGAGAAATCGAAGGCGACATTTTGGTCTCCAGTGAAATCCACCAGATGAAGGGTAATTTGCATATGTGTAAGTGAAGCAAAATAGATATGAATCACAATGGCATGTAAAAGAATTCAGCTAGCACAAAAATAATATAAAATGAAAGGAAACATATTTCAGTTTGATGGAAAGTTAGCGAAAGGGTAGGTGATTTGCATACTGATAAAAAACAACTTCGAGCACATTTCGAAACCATTCCACATCCCGTTTGTTTTTCTGGCATTCTATACATTCTGCTCTGTTTAATCATTAAAATATGTTATACAGGCAAAATAATTATCAAGTTGAGCAATTGCATTTTCTAATAAAACAGAGAGTAGTGTGAAAGCTTCGATCCATTGATTTACTCAAGTTAAAAAAATTACCTTTGTGCCATGGAAACAATACACCAACACTTCAGTCTTGAATCAAAGGACCAACATGCGTCGGCATCCTTTGTGAGTGCGCAAATAGTCATGGGACTTGGGTTTTTGCAGGCAAAGCAGATCTATAGGCGCCATTCCGTAATACAACAAGATGACATGACAAGTAGACAAGTAGCCTGAATTTCATCCGATTACTTCGAGTCGTTATTACTCCCTCAGTAACGTTAATGCCGTCCAGTGACGTCACTACTCCTTGACCTTCGCTTTAATTTATGCAAAAAGTAAAACACAATTTTCAAGTGGCAAACCGAGAAATACCGTTTGGAAATGTCTGCATGATACAGAACTGCTTTTTTTTTTTCGATCATAATTCATGTCTATCAACTGCATGCATAATTCATGTCTATCAACTAAATTCTATGATCAAACTCAGCCGCAATCACGCAATGAAATAAACACACACACGGAACACTTAGTTCAAAAACACAATGATTTGCTTTAATTGAAAAGAAGCTATTTGCAGGGGCACCCAACGAGAATATAGTTCAAAACCACTTAAACATAGCATTGTTCAACGTATTTTAGTATTTAAACGGTAGATAAAGGCATATTTTTATCCCCTAAAAATTTTTCATCTGTTCGGAATCCCTAGCTGAAATTCTAGTGATCCAAAAATTATAGGGATCAAAACTTGCCTTTTCGAAAATTTCAGCCAGAAAAAGGCTCTTGAAAAATTCTAGGTCACCTTTTTGTGGATAAAAATCCGTTAAAAATGGACAATTATACCATTTTTTCAGATGTTCGAAAATCCTAGGAGAGGCAGGCAAGCAAGGAATTTTACAATAAATGTTCTGAAAATTCTAGATTGCCAATCATCTTCCGAACAGATATTTTCCGAAAATTGACGTTGGGTGCCCCTGTGTTGGTCCTTAACGAAGAAATAAAACAAGGAGACAAGAAAGAAAAGCTAACAGGATCATTACACTCAACGGTAGAAATAGCAAGAAGGTTGAATTATAACATTGATCTCAGAAAACTTCGCGTAAACAAAATCACCGGCTGCCGAGACCACAAAGCGGCTCTAAATGAAAAACCTACCGACTCTCCACGATGATTCTTCATTCGCAGTTCAATTTAGCATTTCAGTTTCGAAGACAAGGGCAATTTTGCAGTTTAAGATAAAGATAAAGCTTATCGAAATGTTTGAACTAAACGAAAGAATGCCAGGGATGTGATCCGCTGAATATCAAGCCATAATCCCGCTAAAATTTTTCATAACTATACATAATTATGCGCATGTTTAGACAATCAACCAATCAAAATCACTACCCGGTTTTCGGGTAGTGAGTGGCGTCACTGGACGGCATTAACGGCCGGTCCATTCAGATTCAGACGTTGTTGAGAGGAGAAAACGACTCAAGACAATTGGATGAATTTCAGGCTAGTAGACAAGATGACAGGACAAATCGGCAAGATGACAGACCAAGTGGACAAGACGACATGATAAATCAGCACGACAACAGAACAAGTAAACAGGGTGACATAGAAAATAGACATTGAGTTTTTTTTACCCCTATGCTGCTCAATAGACATCATCTAAAAGAGAGAGCGGACGAGGCAGTATCGTCAATAGTGATGGGTGATGAGGAAGCTGTAGCTGACTTCAGTTTAGATGACTGAGTTGAATGTTTAGTAGACTGAATGAACATCACAAGATTACTTTGCTCTTCGAGATTGAGATCGTCCTGAATAAACGTATTCAAAGGAAATTCATACTGAAAGTCTGGATCTAACACCTTCTTAGACTTGCGCTTAGGACGTGCGCCTGCAGAGAGCGACATCTCAACAAAAAAGAGCGTGTAGAAAAAAGAACGTGAATGATTAAGAGCTTACGGCTCATCTCTCCAGATCTTACAAAAGATGAGACTCCAGACCACGCGGTTGATTATAAGGGACATTCGATATCTCTTGTACTGGTTAATTAACCATCATTAATAAATGATTTCTCCATGCTCTCCAAACTTCCCACTAATATTTTTTCAGAAATTTTGTGTTTACAAGTGAGAGTCTCTCATTATTCAGGGTATTGTCTACAAGTTCCATGTTTTCCTGCACCACAATAACTAGCATTCTTGCATATTTCAAATGCATTGTTAGTTACTGCTGTTCACGTAAAAATGAAACTTGGAGACAATACCTTGAATAATAAGAGCCTTTACTTGTAATGACGAAACTCGCGATAAGAAAATAACGAATTGAAGCCCTTATTTTACTGCTTTACAATATATAAATAATCTTGAACCGAAAAGGTCATATAAAAAGAAGGTTAATCTCAAGAATATTACATTTTTAAAAAAATATCTCGAGCGGTTTAGAAATTATTCGCTAATTTGTTAAAGAAGACCAAAATGTTTACAAAATCGCTAACAAGAGCACTTCGATACATACATGTACTAATCAAACCCTTCTTTCTAGCAATCTGCTGGAGCTATCTCCATGATCTCTCAGACAAGTTTTTGAAAAGATTGAAACTGCTGTGAAGTGAAATTGCACGTCAAAAGAGCTTCGTTTTCTACAGATAATGGCCAGACATCAAGATTATCAATTTTTTACTGTGTTTCTAACCATAAAAACTTCATCCCAAAATATCTCAATAACGCTCTTACAGATTTCGCTTAAACTTTACAAACATCGAGGCTGCTATTGGAGAAAAAAGCTCCCGTAAACGATTTTGGAAGAACAGTTCCCGGTGCCGAGATATACTGCTGCAAGTAAAATAGGTAATAGTGTCATTTCGCTGCTATGACAACTCTGATGTCGTTGCAACCCTAATCATAACAAATTTTCATCTTTATCTGATACAACTGTGGTGGCAAATTTTTCCAAATCTTTGTTTATGGCGACTTAGTTTATGCTCAAACTTGGGAGGTATTGACCCTGAAAAACTGTATCGAGCCACCTTAAGAAAAGAATTCACTTGCCCGATAGCAAAATCCACTAGTCCTGGGCTATCGGACACTACTTTCTTTGCACGCTGGCTAGAGTTGCTCTCCGCTGCGCCTCAAGCAACTCTTACGCTCTCTTTCATGCTCTCCAAACGTCCCGCATACTCAGTATCTCAACATACATGTATGCAAGCTGATGCATGAACTAATAATTGTTAAATGTTGGAGGTCATCACATAGAAGCGAAGTAGTCGGATGATGGAGGTTTGACTACAATATTCAGCTTATGAATGTGTACTCCCAGAAACCCATACAAATAGAAATGTTGCGAACAATATCAAATTTAAGATTGATGAAAGTTCAGCAGTTTAAAGCGAAAGATACATGTACTTTCACTTTAAATTTCCCGATTCAAGCATTAATTTACGGGGCAGTATAAAATGCAGACTGCGGACTATGGTTTTTAGGGTTATAAAGCAATGGGACTATTGTTGTCACTTACACATTTGCAAGGTGAAAACAATAGTCCGCAGTCGTGTTTTACACTGACTGAATTAATTAAGAAAACAAACAATCCATGTTTACTGAAACTAAACTTTCAGACAAGGAATACTCTTCTTAAAAGAATATACCTAAAGATTTTCTTTACATATAAAGGGAAATAAATAAAAGCTTACCTGTAAGCATTAAGTTCAATCCTTTTCAAAAACTTTAAAGCCACGATGTGGTTGTACACAGCACAAAACGTGGTCAACATTTCCGTGACTTGCGGCTACACCGGCGAATGAATTTGCCCAAGAATGCCACAGAACGAGGAACGTAACTTTTCCACTGGTAGTAGTAATAGAATAGTCCATTTGCAGCACGTTTTGCCCACAAATTTTAGCATTTTATCCTCATTTCGCCGTCGATCATCGCTTCCATTGCACAACAATAGGTTCTCGTTCCCAGAATTCTTGCGGCACTAGATTTCCCGCGAAAAAATAGGGAGTCTATATGGAGACAGCCATAACCTACTTGCCGGGTGACCCGGGTATAAACCCCCAGATGACCACAAATTTGTAGACATCATTTTGGATCTATTTTGATGGTACACAAACTTTTTAGAAAATTTCATCTTTGACCCCAAATCATTTTCCTGTCCTTTTCTTAACTCCTTCCATGATGGCAGCGCCCAAATCTGATCTTATAACTGGCAGGATGTGGACCCGAAAAAATTATACATGATTTGCAGAAGATTCTTATGAGGACGCCCCTGGGTCGCGACAGATAGCTACAGATATCTGCCAACACCCGGTTGATATGGCTTTGCGCATATGTCAGGCACTGGCTAGGCCGTGTGCCAATTGCTGTTAAGTTTGCTATAATCGGGGTAGGAGAACGCAACTAGATACCTTCTGGGTATACTCACAATAATGGGGTGGTTCCATCGAAATATATTGCGTCATCACGTGTGACACCCGAGCGCAATTTTGATAAAGGCGCCGCGCAAAGAATAAACAAACAAAATGGTGTTGGAAATTACCTTCACGGGAGGTGAATAAATTCCATTTTTTGTCATTATTTTCAGGAGAACCGGAAGCGACGACGTTTTTGAGCGACGCACGACAACCGGAAGTGAACTTTTTGCACTCCTCAAATTTTGGGGTAGATCGTCTCTTTAAAAAGAAAAATACTTAGCAATAAAAATTTGGTGGTGCCAAGGCATGTTAAAAAGAAAAATGTTCACTTCTGGTTGAACAACGTCGATCAAAAACGTCAGTTGCTTAAACTCCCTATTGACTTCAAATGTGAGGACTGTGAATGGGGCTCAGATTATGATAATCACCGGAGTGAGATTGTTATTGTTTTTGATTGGTATGAAGGATGCAGGGGCGTGATTTTAGAATAAAATTTAAGGGGAATATAGTGACATTCATCCCTCAGGGTTTGACAACCAGGTGTAAAAAGAGTACAAAGTGACATATTTAGTTAGGACAATTCCCCCTGCCGTGATTTCATGAGGCCAAGATGTAAGAAAGCCCACTTTTCCTAATACGCTTTTCTCTAAAATGTTTTTGTACCCCGTTTTCCTTATCGTTACTTTCTGAAAAATATTGAAAGGTTTTTCTTTCCTCACCACCATTACAGCGGCCTGGCACCGGGAGGCTGAGCCCGCAATACAAGGAACTTGGATCTGGAGGGGATGTAGATTAAGAAACATTCTGTTGATTTTCTCATAAAACAAGCAAATATTGAGAAAGCACTTTCATTTAATTAATAAGCAGTACAGGATGTGTATTTGCAGGCTGAAATAATACAAAAATACCAGTAGGTAATGGAAACATCTGACTGAAACAGGCAAAACAGCCAATTGATTCTTCTAACAACCATAGCGACAATTAGCTAGAGACGGTTTTATGTCCGGTACAGAAACAGACCTCATTCATGATTTCACTAAGATACCCGTCATTTTTGTATGCGCTTTAGGATTGATGGGATAACAGTAATGTTACGTGGTATTTCAGGGGGTAAACAAATGAAAAAAATTGTCAATACGAATAAAAACGGTCGAGTTTGTTTATTCTCTCAAAACGAAACGATGATTTAATAGTCATGCAAAATGCATGGTTCGAGTTTCGTCAAGTGTTACGTCTTCATTGATTGCTATGAGGACATCTACAGTGTCAGGAACAAAGCAGAGGTAACAGTCACAAGTGCAGGTTAGAGTACAGGTCACCATGCTACGGTAAATAAACAACACTTAAAGTGTCTCCTAACCTTAATCAAGATCTGAAATGGAGTTTTAGCTTAAGGGGAAAATGCCTTTCTCTGATATAATCAGTAGAGCAGTGTCCTGCACTTTTGACCTGTGACCTGTGTTCTGTACAGTCATTTACAGTCGCTACTGCATCCAAAAAAGTAGCACTGATCACTTTCAGCCATAATTTTCCATTATCGTCTTTAAGATGAAAAGTCATAAATTTCCTGTTGCATAGAATAAACAAATCCGACCGCGCGACTTACAGATTAATCAGTTATCTGCTAGCAGATAATTAACTAATATGTAGATTCCGCTGATTTCCAAAATTAGCTGCAGGCTCTTAGCCAATGAGAAGACAGCCAATAGTAATGGTTGTTAGCTTTATAAAGAGCCTATCCTATTATAATTCATCAAATTTCAATAAACTCGCCAATTGCTCAATTAATACAGGGTATCGATGAAATGTTTAAGGACGTTCTTTTATATTACCATCTTTAAGTAATGATCCGGGTAAGGTGGATAGCAATTTCTTTTGTTATGCGGCAACGGTGCTTTACCCACAAAGGAATGTTCTCATTTTTACACAGAGAATGCATAATCCTACATGAAGGCCGTTTACACAATAAAATACATTTACACTCCACTTTGAAAGGGTGTTTTTTTGTGTTAAAAGATTCTGACCAATCACAAGAGTTGAAAACAATAGCCAAGAAAAGTTTACAATTTTACATGTTCCCCACATAGGATTTCTTTGTTATTCAAACTGAAACCAGATTTTGTTATATGGAAGATGGTTGGAAAGTAAGGATGAATATATGTACTGTTTTATGAAGTTTGTTAACTTTTGCTGTGTAAGCCAATCAGAAGTAAGTACAGACAATAGAAAAGTTGGCACCTTTTTTTGCATTCCAACATGTTCGTTGCCGTTGTTGCTATCGTTCTTATCTGGACCGTTTCTTAATATGTTTATATTTATTTTCGACTTTCATAGCATCATGTTCTGCTTTACTGTAGCCTTCGAGCTAGCTCCCCATTTGGGGGATATCGTTAAAAGCAGACGCGCGAGAGACACGCGAGAGGAGACGCGAACGCAGAGGGGCGAGGGAGAGAATAACCCTAACCCTCGACCATTCACGGCTTTGCCGCTCGCTAACGCTTCTCGCGCGGCTTGCTTCGCTCAACCAAATACGAGAGCTTGCTCGCAGGCTAGCTTTACTGTCGATCAGTCAATGTGACAAATACTCCTTCTTTCGGTCTTAGAATTAGCTCTGAACATAACTGAAGTTCGTCGTAAGACTGGGTAGACTGAATCTTAAAATGACGTAATACATGGGCAAGGACGAGCTTCTCCTCAAGAAGGGCTAACCGCTGACCTGTTAAAAAAATTACAGGTTAATTCTGGTTTTGCCTGTTTCAGGCCTCAGATAGTGGGGACTTCACGAAAACAAGGTCAAGAGAAAATAAGAAGAGTGATCTGGACAAAAGGCAGTGGCGGCAGCCTCTCCCCAGGATTTTTTTCAATTTTCTAAGGGAAACGTCCTGGGGACGAGGCTGTATTGGCGATGTTGCAGTGATATGGGCATCCCCTTCTCATATTACCTCAGCGATGTGGGTTAGGGTTTGGGTTAGGGTTAAAGAGGATGCCCGTATCACTAGGGTTTTGGGAATGAGGATGCGCAAAACGCTGGGATGCCCATATCACAGTGACAGAGGGTCTCCCCCACTCCGCGCGAGTTAATTGTATCAGTTTCCACGATATCTGCAGATTGCATCTTGGACCCTGGAACAAGCTAATTCTAATTACTTTTTGGCCCTGTCCACACAAGTGTGTTTTGTTTGACAATGCATACATCTCGCTGCGCTTAGGCCTTCCGTCCACACTGATACGCTGAGCTTTTTCAGGGTACATATCGTTTAAGTGTGGATGGTCGAAAAGGGTCGATAATGTATCAAAATGAAAACGATAACTGAAAATATCACAGGCGCGTGTGTTTGTAGCATGCTCAAAGAGTCAACTTACATCACAATGTGCAATAGACCATTTTTGATATACTAGAATTCATACTTGTCTCCGAAGCTTGGGAGAATACAACAAAAGAAATGTATTATTCATTGCTGACCCTCAAGATGATTTCTTTTGTTTTATTCCCCCAAGCTTCGCAGCCAAGTCTGAATTTTAGTGAAGACAGTCGATAACGCATCAAAATGATAGCGTGGAGGCGAATCGATCGATGCGTTTTTCGTTGACAACGAAAATGCATACGGGGTACTTTTCAGAACGCGTTAGTGTGGATAAAGCCTATGAGGTAATCTTCAAACATGTTTGTTGTTGTCTTGTTTTTCCTGTCATTTCGGCTTCATCCCAGAAATGAGAAAGCCAAGCCCATACCTTCAATCGTTCGAAGAGCGAGGAACACGGCCTTTTGATATCTTTCCCCATGAAGAACCCTGACTGGAGACTCGGGTTTAATTTCCTGTATCATCTCTGCGTGAAATACCTCTCTGGCATGTCTTTGAAAATCATAACAGTACCAGACGTTTTATGTCAACTTAGTTATACTGAATGGGAAAATTATACCAGCTTACCAATACAGTTCCTTTGCCCAGCAGAGAATGGAAGAAACGCAAAGGGATGGCGTCCTTTAGTATTCTCAGGAAGAAAACGATCTGGATCGAAATCCAACGGTGCTGGCCACACTTCAGGGTTTTTATGCAAGGCGAGAGTGGAAATGGTAACGGCGGATCCCTTTGGAAGAAAGAAATCACCTGAAGAGAATGCAGTAATCTGTTAGTGGACCCATTCTGTATTGTTTGATGGAAGGTTCAAGAGATCAATAGCCTGGGCGCGAAAACAACCGTCACTCCTCGCCTCTCGCCACTAGGGACGTCTCTCCTGGTGAAATTAAGGAGCCAGAAGAGAAGGCTGTTATTGCAGGCTAAGAGATCATTAGTAAAATCCAACTAGTGGTCTATTATCAATGCTGCGTTCTGATTGGTTGGGCTACTACTACTCTATATGTTGTAGCCCACTAATAGCGAAAAGCGCCGGATTTTTGGCGGCAAAAAGGGATTAACGTTAAGCTTTAACTAGCTAAATCTTTTTTATTCTCGCTATTTTTGACTAACTAGTTGGATTTTACTAAAACAATTATTCCTCTCGCCCCTATGGCCTCTGAGTCAATAGCCCATTCGGCCTTCGGTCTCATGGGCTATTGACTCAGAGCCCACTCCGGCTCGAGGAATAATTGTTAATTACCAAAATCCAACTAGTGGTCTATTATCAATGCTGCGTTCTGATTGGTTTGAGCTACTACTAGGCTATATGTTATAGCCCACTAGTATCGAAAAGCGTTGGCTTTGAAAACCAAGACAATGGCGGCTGAATCGCGTTTTGCTCGCTAAAGTTGTTTGGTCTCGATATTTTTGACCAGCTAATTGGATTTTACTAAAACAATTATCCCTCTCGTCCTCATGGCCTCTTAGTCAACAGCCCATTCGGCCTTGAATAATTGTTAAATATCTTGTTGAGATAGGTATGCCAAGTCAGGAGCAAGATTTGTCGTATTTTGATTTTGTGTGCTCGTTTGTTGTTGTTATTTTTACAAAAGCACGAGCTGCAGTTTAATGTTTAATTTGAGAACATGGTGTCATACAAACCATCATTTAATAAGTTTTATCAAGTTTATGAGGGATCTTTCAAGTGGCTAAAACTACGCAATCAAAAGTGTTCACTTGCTTTTCAGGCTAGCATTTTGGTCAAGTTGCGAATAAATTGTCGTTCTTGGAGGAATGGCTCGAGGAGTATTACCCATTACTGCGTGTGTCCTTGACCCTTTCCTTACAGGGGAGCAAGGGATGGCTCAGTGGTGAGAGCACTCGCCTCCTACCAATGTGGTCCAGTTTCAAATCGCGTCGTCGACGCCCAGGGTTGAGTTTGTTGTTGGTTCTCTCCCTTGCTCCGAGAGGTTTTTCTCCGGGCAGTCCGGTTTTCACCTGTCCTCAAAAACCAACATTTCCAAATTCCAATTCTTTAATTTACCTTCAGTACGTACTCCATATAACGGAATTCCTTTACGTCCTCAACAGTCAAAATGTCTGGACGCGTTGCTAGAAAACAAATAGCGTGAAATGATTCATGCCTCAAAATCAGTCAACTCTGACAAAAGCTAGCTAAATGTAAAATACAGATTCGAACTGATTCATGCAAAATACTTCTCTTGTAGGAATCGTGCTGCCTTTTAAAAACAGAAATAATTAAGCAAAGCCAAATCGCCAAATGCAAAGAACTTCTCATGATCGATGAAAATTATTTCAAAACAATGAAGTCAACCTTTTTTAGGCAACATATGGTCAACGATATTAATGATGATGATGATGATGATGATGATGATGATGATGATGATGATATGGTGATAATGATAAAGAAGCTTATCCAGGGAGAAAAGCGTAATCGTACTTGTGTATTAATTATAAAACTTTATCTAGTTAGTTACCAAAAAATCTGTCGACCTCCTCATATACTCTCTGCTGTATGTCTGGATGACGACCAAGAAGATACAAAGCCCAAGTAATGCCAGCTGCGGTGGTGTCATGACCCTACATAAGAAAGTTCGTTCCTTCTTTACGAGACTCACGCGAGACGAGGAGAATTACTAAGTTTGGTAGTAACAGCGTGAACAGTCTTGAAGATCTTCAAGTTAAATTGAGGGTGGGGGGCTCAAAAACCATCCAGGGCTGAATAGAGTTAAATACCGGTCCCAACACACCCCACACCTTCTCCCACCAGTCGCGGTTGCACGTTATAATTCCTTGGCCCCTTGATACCGTGTACTTGAATTCTACTCGTATAGGACTCACCCTTGGAACATCCTTCTCTTGTGCTTGGCAACAAAGATTGTACATGCAGATTTCGTTGAATATCTCTAGAATTCAGTTCAGTGGCAAAATGCTACTCGCGTTTCATTGAAAAAATCAGCCAGTTAAAAAGTGATATACGATCCTGCCGATGTAAGAATTTCAGTCTCAAACAAGTCTCAGATTTGAAAGGGGGGAGGGGGGATCCCCCACTGTATTCACTTTCATTTCTATCATATCGTGAGGGTATATTGGGTGTTTTAAATTCTTGTTCTTCATGTCTCAAGCAAGGACAGAGAGAACAGAGAGAGTAAAGCCCAGTCTAGCCCTGGCTTGGGATAAGTGAATTTCACCGAAGATATTTTTGGACCAATTAAACAGAAGTTGGTTTCCGGAGAGGTCCGCAAACTTGTTGTCAAGAGAGAGTGATAGGCCATTATGCTCTCTTGGTGTTTGGACATCACAATATTCTAGTGAGTACATAGTTTGCTTTTGATGCAGCCGCCCTTGGATTTGACGTTTCAAACAATCGATTAAGACTTGCGGACCTCCAAGGAATTAGACTTCCGTTTAATTAGAACCTATTAAGACGGAATCCATTAGGAAATTGAATAGTTTTAATTTTCAATGGACAAAAACCTTGTACCAGAATAATTTAATTAAACAATATCGCATTCTTCTTTACCCTTTTCGTGGGCTATAGATGTAATTAGTTACCTGTAATAACACCAAAGACAATTTCTTACAGGAGCCTGAGAAATGAAATAACTTTCAAATTTCACAGGAATTGAGGAAACACAGGTAAAATCGTCATGCATAAGATTTCATTTTGTGAAATTTTGAAGTTTGTTTTCTCGGGTTCCAATAAGAACCTTTTCTTCGAAGTTATTATTTCATACAACTTATTTCATTTATAGGCCTTGAAAAGTGTGAAAAAGAATGCAATATGCTTGGAATTATTCTGGTACAAGGTTTTTGTCCATTGAAAATTAAAATTACTCAATTTCCTAATGGATTTCATCTTAAAACTGTAGTGAAATTTACCAATCTCAGCCAGCACCCTAAGATTCCTTCTCTGTCCCATTCTCTCTTGTCTTAAGTCATTCATAATTTCTTTTACTGTCCACTTCCTCTCTAACTCCTTCTCGCGAGATTTCTCTGTCTTCATATGCTTCGAGCAACGTATCGAGAAATGCAAGTCGCTTTCTCTTTGTTAACTGACACTCGCTGTTGTTCTGTTGCCCCTGTTCCCCAATAGACTTTTTTGTAGCTGCCCTTTCAGCAATTTGCTCGTCAATCACCTAGCATTAAATGAAAAGAAATGCTTCCATTTTCCATCTCGTAACTAACTTGTTTACTGTGAAAGGTTTGAACCCAGGAGTCATTTCAAAAGTAGGTTGAGTTTGATCGTCCGGGTGAGCGTAATTCTGAATAGGACTATTGTTGTTGACAGTGACTGACGTTTCGACAACCTGTGCGGTAGTCATCTTCAGGGTCAAAGTGAGTTGTATCGCTTTTAACTGTATCACTTTCAACTGGTTTACTAACTTAGAACAGACGCCACTGAATCGTAACCAACAGTTACCAGCGCCGTACAAACGACTCATTGACGAGATCAAGCAAAACTAACTTCGAGAGAACGACTGGAGAACTGACAATTTGACTAACAATAGGCGACTGTTTAACTGTGACAACAGACGAATCGAAACGCACCAATTACTGATTACGAGTCTTCATAGCCAATAACACCACGGCTTAACTGACAGACGACCAATAACATCGCAACGTAACTGACCAATCAGATCAATAACCAGAGTATTATACCATCAACTGACCTGATACAACTCACTTTGACTCTGAAGATGACTATCGCACAGGTTGTCGAAACGTCAGTCACTGTCAACAACAACAGTCCTATTCAGGACTACGTTCATCCGGACGATCAAACTCAACCTGCTTTTGTTAACTTGTTTACATTGGGGAGCGTCCAGAGTCAAAGGTTGTTTACCATTTACAAAAATTTTCCGGGAAATCCGGTTGGAAAGTACAAGTAAATGGAACAAGACTTTTTGGGTTTTCCCAACGGAAAAATTTCCGGAAGCAAAGGAACATCTGGTAGTCCTGTTTTTCCGGATGGAATATTCCAAAGGGAAACCTCGTGTTCCATTTCTTCAAAGCCATCTTTGATACCAATTTTTAGGTCTTCGCGGTCGTTTTCCGGTAAATGGAACTGACTGGGGGGAGGCGGGCCCCCTGCGGCCCTCCCCTGGGTCCGCCACTGCCATGAACCGACCGGTTTGCCCGTGTAATGGTAATTAAAACAACCAATATCTCACAATCGTTCAAATGAGACTTTAAGTGCATTTAATTATCACCTTTTTCACTCTGCTGTCTTTCGCCCTGTTTAAGGGACACGAAACACATTTTCCTATACTGCCCAACTTTTGCTGCTCTTCGTGAAAAGTTGATTTTTTCTGCTGCACAATTTATTGGAAATAGACGGCGTTGTGCCTCAGATAAGACTGGAAAAATCGATTGGCTTTAAATGGTATTTCTAATGCTGATTTTCAAACTTATGTTAGGTTGTTTCATTTTGCCCAATCGTTTTATTACTATGTCCAACCGTCATGTTAACTATAACAGCGTGTTTTTTTTCTTTTTGTTTTGTTCGATCGTGCGTTTAAACGCATTTTTGAATAGGCTTTGTAAACAGCGTAAAGCGCTGTAGATGAGCGAGCCCTTTGTACTCTTACAGCTAATGTTGAAATAGACATGGTTATAGAAAAAAAGACTAACAAGAAAGCACCTTATCTGTGAAACCATGAAGAATTTCCAAACACTTGTTAAACTCTCTTCCTGAAGGACTCAGATAATAGATGAAATTTGGCCAAAGCCAGGGTGATCGTCCACGAAATTCGAGAAGCTCACTTACCCTGACAAACAAAAACGAACGCACAAGAAAAACAAGCAAATGGCAAAATTTACTGTTTGAATACTGGACCAGATTTTACAGATTTACTGTTTAGAAGGTATGATTATGGCGAGGAGCTGCTACGACACTATACTATTCCAAAGTAAATTGCCAAGAAGCTAAAGGTGGAGGAAAAGCGTTTTCGGCTGGCGGAGCGTTGTTGCCAGCGACACCCTAAACGATAGGTAATACGTATATACCAAACGCATTGCAGACGCGTACGTATATACATGTTTGAGATTACATGTCGCGCGTGACCTTACGACGCCCCGAAAAGTACGGATCAGGAGTTCCCTGAGTTCGGATGGTCCGCCTGTGATCACTCCTGCTTATCAGCTGCCCACGCAAACGTTCTAAGGAGCTTCGTCACGCCCTCGGGATGTCTGCATAGGAGGCTACCTGCCGATATAATAAAGATCCTATCTCGGTGATCTTTAACACAGCAGGTTAAGCTCCCGGGAGTCCTCTCCAGACATGGTGAAGTGATTGCTGGTGTAGCCCAGGGCGGTGTCATTTCTCCTACACTTTTTAATGTGCATGTCAACGATCTTGAGTACTGCATCCCCAAGGGAATACCTGTATCCACTTGCAAGTATGCTGATGACTGCACCCTATACGAACTTGTCTTTAAGGACCCTGTCAGTCAAATGCAGGATGCTGTGACTCACTTGGAAAGATGGGCTGTGTAGAATAAAATAGAGCTGAATGCTAAAAAGACCAAAGATATGTGGATCACCTTCAAGAAGTCCTGTCCAATTCCTGCTCCTATTAATATCGGGCCTACTGAACTGGAGAGGGTTTCAGAGTTTAAACTACTGGGTGTATATGTACAGAACGATCTCAAGTGGAATAACATGTCTCAAGTATTGTCAGCAAAGCGTGTAAACGGATCCACTTTCTTAGGGTCTGTAAAACAGCCCATCTCCCTAGGGACGTTGGTCTTACAACCGTACACCACTACGATTAGACCTGTTTTAGAATATGCCTCGCCTGTCTGGGGAGGGCTGCCCATTTACCTCGAAGAAGATCTACAGAGAGTGCAGAATAGATGTCTAAATGTCACTGGTCTCCCTAGGGATACTGTTGAGTCACTTGTAACTAGGTGTCAGAATTTGACGAGAAAAGAATTTAAACGTATCCTAGAATCTACATCCTTGCATCTACATCTTTCCTTCTTAATTTTTTCTCTTCATTCATTCATTCATTCGTTCGTTCGTTCGTTCGTTCACTCACTCACTCACTCATCCATCCATGGATCCATCCATCCATCCGTCCGTCCATCCGTCCGTCCCCCCGTGTGTATGTGTGCGTTCTTTCCTTCGTCGATTCGTCGATTCTCCCATTTTTCTTTTTTCTTTCTTTCTCTCTCTTTTCTTTTTTTCTTATTCCTTGTCTGTGTGTCTTTTTTTCTCCTTTACATCTTTTCTTCCTTTCTTTTCCCTCTTGTTTCTTTTTTATTTTCTCAAAAAGAAGAGTTAAGAAGGTGTATGCTGGCTTAGCTTTTTTAAGTATTAAAATACTTACTTTGGTAATTAGGTTTATTCCCAGCTGACAGTTTTGATAAAGCGACAGCGGATATGATCAAGGATAAAGAAGGTAATGCCAGAGTTGAAGTACGTTTCAGTTCCCCGAAATGTCTGTCAGGCTTTACTCTAGGCTACAAAATACAATGAAACCTCTATTAAGCGGACGCGGACACTAAAATAAGGTGTATTTGGCTAGTTTCTATCGTTAAAAACCTCTATTAAGCGGACACCGGACTGAATTCCCAATAGTAGTATTGGAGTACGTCCTTGAAATAAGGATTGAAGTCCGTCAATGTTTTTGTATTTACAAACAAATTAAAGTTGGTAATGAAAGGTAATGAACTTCAACTTTGGATATCGACTGGATAGCTTCTTTAACAACATGCAACTTTACCACAGTATAGGGTAACCGTTGAACGTTGATCGTAAACAAACATTGCGCAATTTTTACAACCTCTATTAAGCGGACACCCTCTATTAAGCGGACACTTGGGAAGGTCCCGAAGGTGTCCGCTTAATAGAGGTTTCACTGTAGTCGGTCTTTTTCTTCTAATTGGTTTTGCAAGGCGCGAAGCGCGAGGGCTCGTACTGGGCCCCAGGCCCCGAGGGCGCGTGTAGAGAGACTGTCCCCAGTCTCACTCTTCGTTTTTACCCTCACTCCGGCCCAGGCCTTTCCTTTGACCGCTTGCGCGCGCGTTGTTAACCTAGGCAAAAACACTGGCTGTTTTGCAGTCTAGATTTATACTCAGGACGCCAGTTCCGACCCTTAGTGACAGGCAATTCTTAATTTTTTACATTAGGAATTGAAGCAAAATACCTGGCTAAAATTGATTCGAATAATAGCATTTGTATGATATGAAAAATTGTAAAGACGGAATATGAACCGAAGCCAGGACCGAGTATGGGGTACTTACCACTTCATTAAATGTTCCTTTCTAAGGAAACGCCTGAAATTGGTTTTCAAGTTGTCAATCAACACATAGATCAATAAACGCTTTCACAAAAATTATATCTTTCTAATACTATAACACTTGAGAAGTGAGAATGAAAGTTATAGTTTTAGCGGATTTTTAACACCCATTGAGGTATAACCCTAAAAAGGAAGGTCAGTCGCCTAGCCGCCGGTCCGTTCATATTGCAGAGGCGTCCTTAAGAGCACACCATTGGGAAGCAGGGAAAACGGACTGTTACTTTTGTCACCAAGAGAGATTATTCTCTCTTGTTCTCACTGAAGCCGGCCACTTACAGGAATGGCTCTTGTAGATTTCACAGGGAGTTTTATTAATTTAGTTGCCGTAAGTCCAGGGAGAAGTGTACTCGACATAAAATTATATGGGTGGGCTCCCCCCAAGGTCCAACCCCTTAGTCATTTGTAAGGCCCCTTGAAGAAGAAAGGTCGTACCTTTCCAATTATCTCCCTACTTCTTTGCGTTGAAATTTGAAGGCTCTTCTCAAAAGCAGGGATGAAGGCAAAGGTTTTTTTCTGGGCGAAAAGGTGAGATACGAGGAATGCGAAAAGCGTGGTAAGGGGATTAGGCTTGCTTAAAAGACTAACGAGTATAGCAATTAATTTTCTAGTCATAAATAAAGCGATGATAGTCTTCGAATACAGTTGTCTCTCCTCTACGTTCCACGCCGCAAGTAAATCGAGCGCGCGTGATAAAAAATAAACCGCGGGGGATTTATTGACCGACGGCGCAACGGGGTAGGAAAGGGGGAATTCTTTCTCCCGCTCCGCGCTCCGTCCCGCTCGCTTCGCTTGCGTGCTTGTCGATTTTTCCCAAAAGAAGGGGGAAAAAATACATAAAACAACGTCTGTGTACAGGCTACTAGGTACGTCCCAAGCGGCGAGAAGCTAGCAACAATATCCAAGAGTTCATTTGCGTTTGACAGAGTGAGTTGGAGTAATCGCGATATAGATTGAAAGAACGCAAATGCACTTTTTTAAGCGAAGTATTCATCGCCATGGCAATCGTGGTGTCCTTAAACGCTCTACGGGCCTCTATAGGTACCCTCTCCATCGTCCCCGAAGTCCTGAAAAAAAGAAACGCTCTAAATGGATGGGTAAATGGGGTACAGTTTGGATGAAAAGTGATATCGTTAATCCTGTAATGAGCCCCCCTCCCCCACCTTTTCAGCGGAAGAAAGTTAATAAGCCCCCTTCTTC
>BOPM01000518.1:21842-46446 GCA_022179025.1 Porites australiensis | reverse complement strand
TATTTGGTTTTTAATATTGGTGTTGAAGTAGAGCAAGAGACGAGGGCACCCCCTCCTAAAAAAAAATCGTGGATCCGCCCCTGCGAATGTCAGATCCGGCAGGCATGAACAATTTGGTTCCGATCAATTCGCAAAAGGTCTCGCTTTACAGACAGTTTTTAGAAGCTCACTAGAAATTAAATGGCTCAAAGAGCTCCAAGAGCTCCTCCACATTTGTGAGGATCGCGGGCTCATTTGCCAGGACAAATAGTTTAGCCTCGTTTTGGCTCAGTGTTGAGTTTCCAGTAGAACCTTTCGCGGTTGGCACTTCCGCCTTCCCTTTTCTTTGATGCAACGAAGATGTAACAGAAACGGTAAGAAGTTTAATAAGCATTCACCCTCCTATATCATAATGGCACATTATTCTATCAGTCTGTATAAAAGCTGGTTAACATTGCAAACTGTACAGTTGCGTCGCCTCTCCTTTTAAACTAAAAATGATAAATTCGCTACTCCAGCATCGAAACGCCATGTTTATTTTGACTGATTTCATAGACTGCTTGCAGTCCGCCTTTTCTCTTAAAAGCCGTCTAGTTCTTATCTCAGTCAGCGCGATTGCAAACCACGACGTTATGTTACAATAAGGGATTAGGACCAGACGAGAAAAGACGGACTGCGGACCCCTCTGTAGTATAAAACAAACCCTCCGTCAGCTCAGAAACGGAGTAACCGATTGGTCAATTTTACAGCTGTTGACAGATCAATAGAGAGTTTACGCAACAGGACGGCAGAACGAAGAGGACGGCGAAACGCTTGTGTCTGACAAAGATAACAGGGCTATTACTTACATGTTTTGTGGTGATCTTGACTTAACTCAAAGTTTTCTGGTCTTTTACAAAAAGACCTGTTTAAAGGAGGGTGAAGTTTGGCAGAAAAGTTTTTCAAACAAAATTATTGTCACGCTTGTCACACAAGGTTTGCCATCTTCTTTCCTCTCCCATCCTGTTGCGTAAGTTCACTATTGACTGATCTGTAGTGGAGATGCAAGCGATAAAAATAGTCACGCGTCACAACTATTAAACTACGAACAATTATGAACCTAGCGGTAATTATAATCGCTTGTAGACTAAAACGTTTAAGAATATCTTATAGAAGGAACCTGCTGTAAAATTCTTCAAGGGAAAGAAATTCAAGGCAATCTTACCGCATTTAATAAAGTGTAAAATTTTTCAGTTGTTTATGGTCTATTTATAAATCGATTCAAGTTAATCGGGTTTAATTGGTTAATTAAATCACCTTGACAACTTCTTTGTCCGCAGACAGAACAAAAGAGTCAGCAATCCCTTATTTTTTCTTCTCGGGCTGTTTTGCCCTTGTTTATCATGGCTTGCGTGCTTGGGTTTCTCATGTAGTATCTTTGCAAAGAAAAATAAGAGACTGCTCGCAGTCTAGATTTCAAAAATCCATTAAGTAAAGTAGGGTGAAATACCATGTGTGAAAAATAAAGACAATAAAAATATCCAAAGTATAGCTTAATTATACTTAATTGGCAACCACTATCCTGTAAGAACAAATTAAAACAGATTTATATGACAGGAAGAGACTCAAGTACGAGTCAAACGGTGGAACAAAACACTTCATTAGGTAGCCTGTTCCAGGCTCCGAGATGGTCAGTTCCGTTGAATTGAGAAAGCGCGAACACAAAAATAAAGCGGGGGGAAACTGGGGAGAGCAGGGGTGGTGGAGCTTGTAATCATTTCTTTAAACAACCCGTTCCGGTACACCAGTTCCTGGTATACCCTCTGATTGGTCATATTTGACAGATTGTATCAATACTCTCAAAGCAGGTCGTTCTTGTCACTCAGAAAGATGGTGTGTGGCGTCCACATGCGTGAAATAGAGGAATCCAGGAGTTGAATTCTAAAAGATTGTATCCAAGTTGAGGAAAAGAAAAAGAAAGTAATTGTCTTGTGTTAACGTCCTTCACAAAACGTGAAATTATAGGCATTTTCACATCGTAGTTGTGCAGTGACAGCAAAGAAATGTACCAAAAAGTGTGATGCATGTGCAAAGTTTTTGTTTTGCCAATCTAAACCTATTGCTTTAATGCTGTTCTCGTTGACGTCGCCATCGTCATTGCTTAAGCTCCCTATTGTCGTAGGCCCGGGGGGGCGGGGGGGGGGGGGGTGATTGGCACTCCTGTTTGAATGTGAAGGGGATGATCATCTAAAAATAAAAATTAATATTAAGATTAACCTAGATTTCTAGGTCATCATCTTCTTTTTCTTATCGCATGGGAATTCTAGCTAAAGATAGAATACCTTCAAGATCGAGGTTAAGGGAGATGATTATGTTGAAATTTTTCTAATTTTCTGACTGTCATGTGTTAAGTCTATTGACCCTCACCTGCAGCCAGACAATAAATCGATATTCCTTTATGCACAATCCTTTCGTAACTTTTTTCTTCATTTTTCTTTCTTTGACGATGTTTCCTTTCAACCGTGATAAAATGTTAAGAAATAAAAAGAGGGGTCACCAGGCCTCTCTTATAAAATGCTTCGAGATAATGGTCACACGAATAAACTGGGACGTGCTCTCGCGATGGGCCACCCATGCAGGGAAAATCCTGCTAAACACCTTAATTTGACTGTTTTAAAATGGTCCAGGTAATATTTTAAGCTAATATTTCAGTTATCTTTGTTTCCATATTTCCTAGTGAGGCGCAGTACACATGTCCATCAGTCTGAGATAGTCAATGGCGGCCGCCCCTGACCCAGATGAAGTACTTTGTTCGACGAGTGGAAAAACAAATTTCCAACGGATTACAAGACTTCTAATAAGTGGAGGAACAAGCCTACTGAGGGAGATTTTTGACTCCAAATATCCTCCAAGTCATCTTCCTAAGATCCTAAGCAATCCCGTAACAAAGAATCAGCTTAAAGGTGCAAAACTGACCAAACCCCAGTGGGACTGTCTTTGTCCCTCCCCAGGAGTGTATGGCAAGTCGGCCAATTTTGATGTCACCTTGCTCTTCCGTTTGTTGAGGACAATATGTAACCTCACCCCTCCGGTCACAGGATGGGATGCACTACCAGCCAGTACAGATCATAGTTTAACAGCTGATATAGCAAGAATAAAGTATTACCGAAACTCAGTTTATGGTCACGTGAACCAGGGCATGGCAATAACAGATGATGAGTTTCCAACACTTTGGCAGGAAATCAGTGAAGCTCTTGTGAGGATTGCTGGGCAAATTAGTCCTGCACGGAAAACTGCATGGCAAGGAGCCATTGCCAAATATTTGACAGATCCTCTTACAGTTGAAGATGAAAGAAATCTACAAGAACTAGAGGCATGGTATAAAAATGACATGGATGTCAAGGATGCGATTGATCATTTGAAGGTTAGATTTAATGTTTCTTTCAAGCTTCTTATTTATTTATCTATTACATGTATTTCACCAAACAAAGAAAATTAGGTAGGTATCAATTTATTTACTGGCCAATTTTTTTATCATGTGACATGTCACGATATCTTATTATACATTAAGGCACAAGGATACTGAAAGATTTCCATTCAGCTAAATTTTACTCTGCTCTAGGTATCCCACCCTTGGGAAATAACTCTTGGAATTCTTAGGAATTTTAGGTGTGAATTTTCACAGTAAATTTAGACCTTAGACTAGTTTAAAAAGTTCTGGTTCTAAATTCCTAGAAATTCCCAGAAATTCCAAATGCAAGTGAAACAAGACTTAGAATTCCAGCCTGGTTTTTGAGTGCCAAAACTTTTTACAAATTCCCACAAATTCCTAGCAATTCCTAGGAATTCTAGGAGTTTGCAGGTTTAACATCATGTCATCAATCAACATCCAAAGCCAGGAACTAAAGTATATGCAAATTTAATGATTACATAGTCATCAACTGGAGAAAGAAAATTACAATTAAACAAGTTTTTGATAATAATGTTCAAAATCACATCTTATGGTACGTTTTTTTTTTTAATTGAATAAAAAAATTAAAGTCCCGGCTCTGATTGTTCAATTATTGAATAGCACTATCCACTGGATAAAAATCTATTCAGTGGATAACACAATATTGGTTTCCCTATACTTATCCCCTAAATAATGATCAATAATATTTATCCTGTAGATAAAGCGCTATTGAGCATTTGAACAACAGCAATCCCTAGGATTTCACGGTAACAATCGTTTCCAGTACCGTGTTGTTACCGTGATTTTAAAATAGCGGAACGGTAAAATAGTTTCCCAATGACGTATCCTGATATATTCAGACTGAGGAATAATTTTATAGTACTTTTTCCACTTAAAGATTCTTAACTAGTAGAACAATTCTTTATATTAACTCAGCTTGTGTATAATACAAAATTTTAAAAAACGCTACTGTTTTTCTATTGTCCACCATCTTGAATCCTTCCCAAAGTGCATTGCATATGTTACTGATGACTCAGACATGAAAGATGTTTTACAATTAACAACAGCGATTGTTATGGCTATCAGTACTCCAAAAGTTTAAAAACATTTAGAAGGTGGTCTTTAGTAACAATTTCACTGTTGAAACTGATGATGAGGCCTGAACCTTTTTATCCAAAGACAAGATCTGTAGTGAACATTTCAAGTGAGTACAACAGTACTTCTTTAGTAGGATCGAAGAGGAGTTTGGAGTTTTTAACACTTTAGTGCACACACATTTAACACTTACAGCTGTATATTGACCTTCTTCTGACATTTTAATAGATGAGGAAGTTTTTCTTTGTAAACAGTAGTACACACTGACTTTCTTTAGTTTTAAAGTATGTTTAACAACACCTTTCTGTGCATTTTAAAAAAAAAGTGGTTTCCCACGAATTTTCACAGAACCAGGGCTTGGACCTGGGACTGAGCTATAAATTGTTCTTGAGTCAGTATTGAAAAATTGTGTTACACATTTGGGATGATTATACGTTTCTGGGAAACTGCTCACGTACCCCTGCACTAAGCCAACATTAACACTTACTTTTCACTTAGGGCAAAATGTTGGCTTAGGGGAAGGACTATCCCACATTTGTAACTTGAGCATACAGGAAACCAGTCTTGATTTAAAATGAAAATGAAGAAATGATCGTCGCAGTGAATGCAATTTATGCAATTGCATAAAGGAGCCTGAAAAAAATTCAGGACTTCAATGGGGTTTGAACCCATGACCTCGCGATACTGGTGCGATGCTCTACCAACTGAGCTATGAAGCCACTGATGTTGGGAACAGGTCAATTGTAGGTTCATATGTTCCCGTGAAAGAAATGAGTGTTAATGATATATGAAGTAAATCATATATGAACTGCAGAAAAGAAATGAAAATGAAGAAATGATCGTCGCAGTGAACGCAATTTATGCAATTGCGTAAAGAAGCCTGAAAAAAAGTCAGGACTTCGACGGGGTTTGAACCCGTGACCTCGCGATACCGGTGTTTCATTTCCGCAGTTCATATATGATTGACTTCATATATCATTAACAGTCTTGATTTAATTAATTTTGCAACGGGGACATACATGTAAACAAAGTAAAAGTCAGGCCAACTTGCTTTCTGCAAGCTGATCTGCTAAGTACGGTGGCCCAGAAGGGTCACACATGCAAATTAAAAATGTTGCTGCAAATTAAAAATTGTACATGTAAACTAAACATACTACCTGCAAATTAAATATAGTACATGCAAACTAAAAATTGTACTGCAAATTGAAAATAGAAAACATATCGATGCAAATTAAAAATGAAAAGTCCTGCAGCGCAGTATGAGTGATGAGGACCTGGTCCGAGCCGTGCGACCTGGCCTTACAGCCGTTGGTCCATTCATGTTTCATGTTTGTAATATTTTTCGTTTGCATGTACAATTTTTAATTTGCATGTCCTATTTTTGATTTGCAGCAACATTTTTAATTTGCATGTCTTGGAATAAATTGGAATTCCTACATTGGAGGAATTCCCAGAACTGTTGGAATTCATTTGGTAAGGGCAGTGATAGATATTCCCAGATAAACATATTTTTCTGTACACGCTTTTGGCCAAGGCCTTTAACACCCAATTATCCCCCACCAGGCCTCACCACACACCCCCAAGTTCTCTGTTGTTAGGATTTATATTCTGCACAATTTTTCATGACTGAAACTGTGAACTGATGTGAATTAACAGGGTTCTACCTAGGGTATTTGAGAGGTAGAAGCTTCCCCCCCAAAATGCCCAGCTTCTCCCCCAAAAAATGGCACTTGGGACTTCTTCTCCAGAAGATAACCCCTAGATAGAACCCTGATTAAAGCTTTTGAGTACTTTAATCCACTTATATGCTTAAAAGTAATGCTATGTTATAACCCATATGTATTTGTAGACTACAGTTCAAGAGGAGTCTAAAAGTGTCAGTGAAGGGTTTGATGATTTGAAGGTGAGATTTAATGTCTCTTTCAAGCTTCTTATTTTGTACCTGGATTTATGAAAACTGGGTTAGCAAAAATTTTGTAATTTATCTCAACTTTCCCTGCCTTAACTTGTTGACTGTGTTTTTTGCTTATGTCATTTTCATTGGTTGTTTTTTTGTTAGGGATTTGTATAGGCTGTAGAGGGAATTTTGTGAATTCATTCACATTATTTTTACACCCTCCCCTCCCTCCCTCCCCTCCCTCCTCCCTCCCATGTCTTGATATCTTAATTATACATTAAGGCACAAGGATACTGAAAGATTTCCATGCAGCTAAATTTCACTCTGCTCTAGGTATCCCAGTGATAGATATTACCAATTAAACATATTTTCTGTACACGCTTTTGGCCAAGGCCTTTAACCCCTAATTATCCCCCACCAGGCTTACCACACACACCCAAGTTCTATGTTGTTAGGATATATATTCTGCACAATTTTTCATGACTGAGGCTGTGAACTGATGTGGAACAGAACTGATGTGAATTAAACTTTTGAATACTTCAATTCAGGTATATGCTTTAAACTAATGCTACGTGATAACCCATAATTATGTATTTGCAGACTACAGTTCAAGAGGAGTCTAAAAATGTCAAAGAAGACATCAGTGAACGGTTTGATCATTTGAAGGTGAGATTTAATTTTTTTTTTTCAAGCTTCTCATTTTTTACCTGGATTTATGAAAACCGGGTTAGTAAACATTTTGTAATTTATCTCAACTTTCCCTGTCTTAGCTTGTTTACTGTGTTGTTTGCTTACATGTATGTCATTTTTTGGTTGTTTTCTGGTTAGGGATTTGTGTAGAAGTGGCTGTAGACGGAATTTTGTGAATTTGCATTCTTTTTATCCCTCCCCCCCTTTCCCTGGAGGGTGTATTCCATCCCTACCCAGAATTCTCTGTCTAACACAGGTGACAGTTATTTGAAAACAGTTATTTGAATTTTCTAGACTGAAATGACAACGCTTTGAAACTTCACGGAGTCAGGTTACTGAGTAAATGTTCTAAAATTTATGTCATTTTAAATTAGGACTCTTTGAAATACTTCCAGGAACCACTAACTTACTGCCCAGCGTCAGATAAAGGCTTTTCAAGTTCAACTTTTTCATGACTGAAACTGTGAACTGATGTGGAACAAAACTGATGCAAATTAAACGTTTGAATACTTTAATCCAGTTATACATGTATGCTTTAAACTAATATTATGCTATAACCCATATATACATTTTACAGACTACAGTTCAAGAGGAGTCTAAAAATCTTAAAGAAGATCTGAAAAGTATTTTGGAGTCAGTAGTTCGTGAAGAAGTGCAAAGTATCAAGAGAGAATTTAAAGCTATTACTCAGGTATGTGGTCGGATGGTTGAGCTTTTGCACCAAACTATTCTGTGCCAGCCGTAAAAACGTTTTGTCGGTCTCTATCTTAGCTGATTGTGCCTTGGGAAACCAATTCCCGACTCGGGAAAATTGGGTCAAGGTCTAGTTTCAGCGGGCTCTTGGCTTTGAACCGTAGGCCGGTGATAATTAATTTGTGTACGAGATATTTCAATCAGTTTGTTGTCTGTTCCTTGTGAAATCCTGTCATTTATCTGACTGCGAAAAAAGTAGTGTTTTGCCAACTAAAGTTGTTATGTAAGCCTTAACCAGGCACTTTTTGGCTGAATTTACTCAACTTAAAAATTTCTAGAATGTAATGAAACGGGTTTGAAACTTCACGGAGTCAGATTACTGAATAAAATATCTATGTTCTAAAATTTGCGTCATTTTTAATTTGGACTCCTTGAAATGCTTCTAGGGACCACTTACTTACTGCCCAGCATCAGATAAAGGCTTTTCAACTTCAACTTTAACTTCAACGTCATTTGAATAGATATCTTTAAATATACAGCACAGAGAGACTGGTCCGAAAGTAGCATTTACTAATCTGGACGGAACAGTCACACTAACACATTACAATGAGAATAATTCATATTTTACTAAAACTACAAAAGGAGACTTAATTATGTAGAGAAATTTTGGTAGTTTACATAAGTGAAGATACATGTGCCATTACAATTTAATCGGCTTTTAATTGGCCTTTGAATGATTTTTTTATTGTTTTAAATTGGTAAATAGTAGAATGAGTTGATTTTTTTGCTAACCCGGTTTTCAAATATCTGGGTATATTTATTTATCCATTTATTTCACCATACAAAGAAAATTTGTCTTCAATTCGCCAATTTTTTGATAATGTGACATGTCACGATGTCTTAATTATACATTAAGGCACAAGGGTACTGAAAGATTTCCATTCAGCTAAATTTCTCTCTGCTCTGGGTATCCCAGTAATAAGTATTACCGATTCTCTTGAACAAATTTTCTGCACACGCTTTTGGCCAAGGCCTTTGCCTTTAACACCCAATTATCGCCCACCAGGCCTCACCACAAACACCCAAGTTCTCTGTTGTTAGGATTTATATTCTGCACAATTTTTCACGACTGAAACTGTGAACTGATGTGAAAGCTCTGATGTCAAAACTTGGGTACTTTAATCCAGTTATATGCTTTAAACTTATTGTTATGTTATAACGCATGTATATTTGCAGACTACAGTTCAAGAGGAGTCTAAAAATGTCAAAGATGTGAAAAGTACTATTGAGTTAGAACTTCCTGAAAAAGCCCAAGATATCAAGAGAAAATCTATAGCTATGAGACGTGACAGTTCTTTAGCTGGCAAAAGTCAGTTATCTGAGGGTAAGTTGTATGCTTTCCACGTAACACCACTTTAACAAACCGAAAAAGGATCGTGGTATACAGTCAAGGCTACGTCCACACGGAATCACCTTAACCGTACGGAAATTTAGACGCCTAGCCTGTTAAAGTTCCGTATGAACAGAGCGAAAATGTTGAACGGTCCAATGTGAACAAAGTGGCAAGTCTGATTTTTCAGCTGATCAAAAATTCGTCCTTTGCGGTATGAACGTAGCCCTATTCAATGAAGTAAATGCTCTACGCGCGCTGTGATTAGTCGTCAACTATGATTTAATAGGGTATAACAAACACACGGATGGTGTGGTGGTTTTTGTGGTGATTTTTTCTTGGTCAGCAGTATTGCTTACCTTGATTTGTCATCTACTCAGTCTATTTAACAAATAGATTCCATGCTGCCGTGCGTCTGATCAGTAGTAGATCACAGATGACGTCAAAATGTGGTAAAAACAAGGAAGTGGCACACGATCCACAGGCAAGTCTGTCACTGATGTTTTTACCACGTTTTGACGTCTTTGGGATCGATCACTGAACAGACCCAAGGCAACATTAAATCTATTTGTTTTGTACAATGAATAGAGAACAAAATACAATGTACTTCCCTCGTACCGCTCGACTGTTCGAGGATTTGTGCTAGGTAAAGCATTTTTTAAGTCCCAAATGCTACTTTTTGTCTCTTCTTCTTCCTTTCTTCATCTTACTTGTATACAGTTTCTCTAAAAAGTTTTCAAACGTTACCAAAACTGCGAGTCTCTCGTAGCGATGATACACGATGGCAACTGTTGTGAAGATTTCTTCCAGTTTAGGAATTTTCAAGTCGTCAACAACTCTTTTTGTCTCGGTTTCTTCATTTTTCTTCTTTGTGAACAGCTCCTGTTAAGCTTTTTCCGATGCCTTCTTTGCATAATCCGAAATAATCTCGCGAACATTTCCAAATTTCGCGCCATGTAGACACAAGCTTCCCGTGACGTCATCCGTGTGTCTGTACTCTAATAGACCATGGGCAAGGATAGGATCTATTACCAGCCGGTGTTCGGGAAATGAGCCCGCGCTCCAACGACCAGCGGGGGTATTATCAATATCTACACTAAAAAACAGAATATGTTCAGCCCAGTAGTAAATGAAACGTGCAAAAATGTTCACCCCAAAAACTGTCAGACACGTAATTTACCAGCGGACGTTCTTGAGGTCACGGATGTGAGGAACACTGCGCCATGTCTGTATCGAGAACGACGTTTGTGGCGCGAAAAACGAAGATTAAGCAATGTCTGGCTTTTGGTATAACGAAAGTGACGAACGTCTTCGGTTTGTGTTTACTTTCGCTATTTGAAATGTCTTCACTCAAAGCGTGTCGAATTTTAGAAAGATCGTTGTCGCTGAAAGGGACTCGTACTTTCTCTTTTGCCCCATTCTCATGTGAACATTTCATCTTTCATATTTATTAGCCGAGCTTGAAATGCCGTCTTGTACTATTTGATTGTGTAGACACAAATCAGCGCGCGAACAAAAATTACCATACATGAAAGCGAAGTTTAGTGGTCTATTTTATTTGCAGTTTCATGAACCACAATGAGATTAAGTTTTCTTTGAAAGTCGAATGTGTCAGGCGTAACAGATCAAATCGATGCACAAAAAAACGCAGTCATATCATTTTAATTTGTTTTTTTTTTCCCAGTAAAAGCATACGTAAACCCTTTTTGCAGGAAACCTCTCATCTTTTTTATAATAATAAGATCAATTTGTAATCCAATTCAAAGAGCATATAGAAGTGTTAGTTTTACTCTATCTTGCCCTTATCCATTCATTATTGGGTGTTTCCTTAGCCAAAAAATAATAATTCAAATAATGTTAAATGGAGAAAATTAGTTAAAAATAAATTTATACTGAATGTAAAAATATTTTTAATCCATAGATCAACCAAAACAGACTAATCCTTCATCGTCTCAGTTATACTCTGAAGGATCACTGCAAGTGGGGTCCAAGGTTACACTAGACAACAAACTTGCAGGATTAACAGGCAGTGAAACTGGTGATATTTACACGGTAGATGAAGGAGCCTTGCCTGCTGCTTTGAGTCCAGGTGCAGGACTGAGCAGTCTTGAGGATTTAGCAATCCCCCAACCTGAAATATCTGAAACTTGTGAAAGTACTGTTGTTGATGGCACTTGTGTGTTGGAACCACGGCCAGGTGATCATAATTCTGTTAGTGGTGGCTATCCATCTGAGGTAGGGAAACCCAAAAAGGCGACAGCTGGTTATGCAGGACTGAACATCAGTGATACTGGAGGTTAGTACATCTTTGTGCCTGATGTGATGCTTGCTTTTGCAGATCACTGTTCTTGAATTCCATAACTGACCCTGTTTGTTCAAACATTGGACAACGCTACCCGCATAAATCACTATCCAGAAGATAAGGAAAACCAATTGCGTCGTCCACTGGACAGAGATTTATCCAGTGGATACCGTTATTAAGAAAACTTTCAAAAAATGCCTTTAAGAGGAAAATAAAACAAACACTTTTTGAGATCCTAGCTTCAGAAGACTGTTATATTGATCTCCCAGAAATCGTTCAAAAAGTTAAGCTGAATTTATTTTCGTCCTAGTTGATATGTAATCATTAATATCGTTTAGTTTATCAGTAGTCTCTTGTCATAACTGTTGTCATTTATTATTAGAAATACCATTAGTTTATCAGTAGTCTCTAGTCATTGTTGTCAATTTTAGTTTCTGTAGTTCTCTTGTTACTTTTAGCTGTATTTAGTTTATTTTCTGTAAACATGACCCGCCTAGATTAGCTTAGCTACCCGCGGGCATGTTATTGTACTCTTACTTCAAAACACAATAAAATGAAATGCATGTATGTAAATGTATGTATCTATCCACCTTTTGAACAACTGGGGCCTGTTGCTAAAAGAAACATTCTACCTTTGGGAGCGCACTCTGATTAGAAAAATTGACCCAGGAAAATCGCCACAGCCTTTGTTAAATGTTGGTCGAAGGAGAACACTAGCCAATGTTATTACAGTTTTATTCATTTATTCCCTGACAATAACATTTTATGTGTAACCAAGCTTGACTGGTAAGCAGCACAAAACAATTTCTTCTTGGTTTATTTTGTTCCTTATGTCCAGGATTGCAAGCTGTAGTAAAAATGTGCAAGCAAATCTACTTAGCTATTCACTTTCCACCATGCTTTGATCACGTACTGTTGTATCTTGATCAAGGTACAATAATTTCTGATTTCTAACACGATAAAATATTATACACTTAATGTCAGATCCCGAGGGAAACAGTTAGTTTTGTTTTCCCAAGAGTCCTGGGACTTGAGGGAAAACAAAACTAACTGGTTCCCCGAGGGAACTTACATTAAGTGTTTTGTTATATTTCTAGACTTTCACTTCAACGTACTTCAACAGCAACAAAAGAATACGCTTTAGCGGAGCGAATCAAAACAGTTGACTCGTTACTCATAAGGATACAAATTTAATTCTCAAAACCACTGAATGAATGATTTACAACGTCCTTTCCTTATATTGTCTGCATCTTTTTCCTGACTAGCTGCTGTTTCTCTTCTGAGATAACTTTGAAAATCGTTGCTTTTTAGCGTGAGGCTTCATGTTTTGAGTGGTTGTGTTCATTCGCGGAAAAGGAAACTGGCAATGTTTTTCCCGCCTTCTGTCTCGCTACTTTCCACCATGTTTTGATCACGCGCTGTAATGTATCCCGACGGGGGCACATTGCTTAATGTATCACAATCAGGATACATTTGGTTTTAGTCAAGGCCAAGTGACCAAGAATCAGCCAATGGCTGTCCCTGTTTAATTGAGTGAAAGTCTAGGGATATAACAGTTGAGTTTAGTCAAGGCCACATGACCAAGAATGAACCAATGGTAGTCCCTGTTTAGTTGAGTGAAAGTCTAGGAAAATGGCAATCTTTCTTAGTATAGAAGTAATTATGATTTTAAAAAATTCCAAGACCTAGTTAGACAAACCACACAAATGTGAAATATTGAGATGAAGGTCATTCTATTGCCACTGAGCGGGCACTTGGAACAGTCCCCAAATTAAAGCTAAAGGACTAGAAGGTCACTTAGGAACGATTCGCTTGCCGGGTTGACTGGTAAGGACTTAAATCAGTCAGAAAAGAGAGAAATGTATATTTGCAAGGACATTTTACAACAAATAATGATAACAGTAAATTAATGATAATTACTTTTGATTTTACCTAATGCGCCTCTCAAACTTTTTTCTTCCAATTGTTCTTCACTTCAGTTCCTCTGGAAATTTTCCTTCGGGGTCACGAAGCTGTCGAGGGTTATCAAGACGCCCTTTCCTTTGGAGGAATCGCATTAAGGAGAGTGCCGTTAATGCTGATTGGCCAAAGCGGCGCAGGGAAGACCAGCACAAAGAAATCATTGAAAGGTATTTGTTTCGACCCAGAGCAGGACAGTACTGTTGGAATAGATGTGGATCCTTCTTATTTCAAAGTGTCCACTGAGACTTGGTGTACTAGAGGGCAAGATCAACATCAGAATTCCGACAAAGAGATTTATTTTATTTTTTGGGACTTTGCTGGACAATCAGTGTATTATGAGACCCATTCGCTTTTTCTAACAGAAAAAGCAATAGTCCTCTTGGTTTATGACCTTAGCCTGAATCCTGAAGATGAAGCAAAGCCCTTGTTAAAACAAGGAGTATACGACAAAAGTGAAGGAAGCTGCAATCTTAAAACAAATTTCGATTATCTTGATTTTTGGATGCGGTCCGTGGCGTCATTTGCCAGCAGTGAAGCGGAAGGTTCTTTAGTATCAGAAGAGTTGCACCCAGAGAAGCTTCCTCCCGTTTTTCTAGTCTGCACTCATGCTGATAAACCTTATGGTCGTGATGCAAAGGAACTGGCAACTAAGGTATTCGGTCGTCTGGAGAGCAGGCCGTATGGTGCTCATCTTTGTGACGTGTTCGTGGTAGATAACACATTAAGCGTCAAAAATTTTGACTCTTTAGAGATTAAGCGTTTGCGACGGGAAATATTTTCTAAAGCTAATGAGCTTCCGTTCATAAATGAGCGGATCCCAATGAAGTGGTTAAAATTCGAGAAGGCACTTCAAGTCAAACGAGAAATGGGAAATAAACACATTTCCCTGGAGGCCGCAAGAAATGTTGCTAAAAATGAATGCAGCATAGTTGAGGAAGGAAATTTCGAGATCTTGATGGACTACCTGCATGATATTAGAAGTTTGATTCATTACAGAGACACGGTACGTTTGAATAAATTGGTAGTCCTGGATCCTCAGTGGTTAGTTGACGTTTTTAAGAAGGTAATAACTGTAAAGCGGTACGATCCTAAAGAAAAGAAATACTTGCATCTGTGGCGTATGCTTGAGTCGCAAGGAATACTGGACGAAAGCCTTGTGGCTCATGCATGGGAACCTTTCTTTAAACACAAAGAAACCTCTGAGAGTCTCATTGGTATCATGGAAAGGTTTAGCTTGTTGTGCCCTTGGCCAGTCCCTGCCTCAAACAGGAATCAGTATCTTGTCCCGTCAATGCTGAAGGAATTGCCAACAGCTGAGATCCTTGAGCTAGTGAAGTCGGCCCATATTCCTTCCTTGTTTGTTAAATTTTCAAATGGTCAAGTTCCTCCAGCTTTTTTCCACCGGCTAATTGTGCAGTTTATGCAGTGGGGCAGGGATTGGTTTTGGTCAAAAGCGACTCCTCAGCTGTTTAACGGTTTTGCCAGGTTTTATACGTCCGAAGGTGCATACTCCGTAATTTTTGTATGCAACTCCTCATCTGTTGAGGTCGTTGTTCACGGAGGGAATTCAGCCCACTTCTCACCCAGCAGCGGAGAGGTACCCTGTGCTCAGGTGTGTAGGCAGCTAGGCTTGATTCTTGGGTTTATGCGAAGTGAGTTTCCCTGGCTGAGAAATATGGGATGTGAAATGTGTGTCATCTGTCCCGTCTGCTCCAAGGAAAGGGAAGTTGGCTTCTGCAGGACCCATGGTGCAAAAATATGCAAACAAGAACAATGTCTTCACTTCTGGCCTGTGTCTAAGTTGTACAGTAACGCAAGAAATCTCCACTGCACTAAGTCCGCTACTGCTCCAGACACAATGGTTGAGACCGAGCAGTTTTCTCCTTGGTTCCCTGCTCCAAGACAAGAGGTATATACTGAACCATATATTTTTTCCTAAAAAAGGGGTTCTTGTGGGTCTTCTGTAATTGCAGATTCTCCGTCCTTCCCTACCAGCCGTCTTTCCCGCCCCCACCTCCAAGTAAAACTATTAGACTATAGCCCTTGAAAAACTGTCCAGGTTTAGGAAGTTATTGTTATATTTGATGACATTCTTTTAGCAAACGCTGAAAGAAATAGAAAGAAATAGCTACTGAGTTGGAAAATACTATTAGAACGATTTAAACTAAAATTGAAATAGCTTCAAATGTCCTGAATGAAGTAGAAAAAGAGTGTTATATTTTTTGTTGTTAATGAATTGCAGCCTGAAACTGATGAATATGTCGAAGAGTCGTTCGCTGTAGATGCAGGTAAGGATAATGAGTAAACAACCAACAGTGGTAGAAAAATACCCAGTGATAAACCGTTTTGTTAATAACCGAATCCAAAGTGAAGGGTTCGTACAATACTTTTGTCGTTGCGTCTCACTTCGCAGACGAGTTTGTTTAGGTCGTGCGATATGTCTGTCGAAAGTGCGTTTCAGTTCGGCTTTTCACTGTCAAAACGTTGCTTTTTTTCCTTGAAATCCAATTTGGAATCCATTTTATACCGTGGAAGATCCTTATTTAGCTTGGCGCTTTCCCCGTCGATGGATCAAACTTTCAGCTCCAAACTTCAGCCCCAAGTTGAACTTGAACGCGAACTGCCTTGTTTGTACTTTTTGTTTGAAATCAGGCGGCCAAAATAATGCTAAAAAATGTTTAAAATAAGGCAGGGCAATACAGAAAGAAGAAAAAGAGAAAAAAGAAAGATTAAGGTAGAGACTTTCAAGACAGGATATAGCGGCGGATAACATCCAGTTCTTAACCCCGCCCGACACTAAAAAACCGAACTTCGCGGGAGTCGATGTGCTCCCCGTCGGAAAAAAACAACACACTGATCCTCGCGGCGAAGACAAGAAGGAAAATAAAAGCAACATAAGTTACGTATGAATATAGGAAATGTATACTATTTCGGTATGGAACACAAACGTTTCTCGAATAGAATACACTCCTAAGGATAGTAAAATTATAAGAATTTAAAACGGAAGCCGATGAACTGTCTTTTTTTAAAAATTACTTGGAAAATAAACCGGCGTAAGCAGACACTACATGCGTGCAAAAAACATGACAAGTAAGGATTTCAAAACGGTGTACAAATGTAAATAGATGTAGGTAGCAAACATGGAATAATATGTTACTAATGTACGGCATCTGTTGTGTGCCATTTTTCTTCGGAAAACCGAATTCATGATCCGTTTTTGGATTTGCCCAAAAAACGCAAAATCCGTTTGTGGATTCGGAAATCCGGATTTGGATTTTCCCCAAAAGACGCACCCTAGGTGAGCTAAATGACGTCATTATCTTGTGTTCAGGGAGCAGAATGCTTAGAATATTGTCTCAGGTTCTTCGGAACTAGAACAGCAGGTTAATCCTAATGAGAACGTTTCCATTTTTTCCGACTCCGCTTATGACTCTGTCGCTTACAATCTGGTAAAAACCAAATTGTCGGAGTCGGAAGCAGAAGCGGAAGGATAAACCAATCACAATGCACGTTTCCACGCTTTGTGATTGGTTTAGTTCTTCCGCTTCTGCTTCCGACTCCGACAACCCTAGTTTTCACTTGATCGTAAACGAGCGAGTCGTAAGCGGAATCAGAACGCTGTTTTCACTAGATCATGAAGTTCTACGCTTCTGATTACGATTTCGACTGCGACTCCGTCGCCAGTGAAAACCAGCCTTATTAGCGAAAATCGAGATACAAGAACTTCTGTCATTGCGTCTCACTTCGCAGACGGGTTTATTTAGGTCGTGCGATATGCTTGTTGAAAGTGCGTTTCAGTTCGGCTTTTGTCAAAAATACTTTTTTCAAATCCTTTCCCAAAAAAACGCTCAGATTGTGAATCTCAAAAATCCGGATTTGGATTTGATCCGGAGAATTCATCCAGAGTGTGGATTTTATGGATTCATGATCCGTTTTTGGATTCGGAAATCCGGATTTGGATTTTCCCCAAAAAACGCACCCTAGGTGAGGTAAATGACGTCATTATCTTGTGTTCAGGGAGCAGAATGCTTAGAATATTGTTTTAGCTTCTCCGGAGAACTGGAACAGCAGGTCAATCCTACGAGTACTCTAGATTACACTATTTAATTCCCGATTCCCCAAAATGATCAATGGAAACACACCCCCAATGACCCACGTTCGATGTATCAAATCTTTAACCTGACTCCTAGAGTTTATGATCATATTTCTTTATTTGGTTTGGCTTTCTTTGTGCTGAAGCCTCAACAAATGAGTTTAACACCCTGAAATGCGTGCTTGATTCCAGGTCCGTTTTTATCTGAATCCCTAGACGTGAGAAGACTCCCGTTTTCCCAAGAAAGACAGCTTTCCTTCACCTTGTCTGGTATGGATTTTAAATTAACCTATTTGACATGTAATGCCCTATTCATTGAACGTGTTAAAAACTCTCTATATTTAAACACTAGGTGGGGTAAATGACGTCAGTATCTTGTGTTCAGGGAGCAGAATGCTTAGAATATTGTTTCAGCTTCTTCGGAACTGGAACAGCAGGTTAATCATACGAGCACTCTAGATTTAATTCCCGATTCCCCAAAATGATCAATGGAAACACACCCCCAATGACTCACGTTCGATGTATCAAATCTCTAACCTGACTCCTAGGGTTTCTGATCATATTTCTTTATTTGGTTTGGCTTTCTTTGTGCTGAAGCCTCAACAAATGAGTTAAACACACTGAAATGCGTGCTTGATTCCAGGTCCGTTTTTATCTGAATCCCGAGACGTGAGAAGACTCCCGTTTTCCCAAGAAAGACAGCTTTCCTTCGCCTTGTCTGATATGGATTTTAAATTAACCCTTTTTGACATGTAATGCCCTATTCATTGAACGTGTTAAAAACTCTCTATATTTAAACACAGTTTTTAAAATGGTTTCCTTCATTAAAACCCTAGGGAATACACCCTACAATGGCCTATACGGGGAGGCTCCGCCCGAAAGGGGTATCTTTTCCAGGCTTCAGGTATATGAAAGAGTAGGGATTTTACTAGTTGAAGTATATAAAAGGGTAGGGAAATCTGTCATTAGGGTCTGTGAAAGGACGCAAAAGGGCTAACAGATTAATTTTATGGCTTTTCGAAGTCGAGAAAACGTTCTTTGTTCGAGTTTGATTCCTATTTAAATGACAGTGCAGTTAAAAGGGAAGCAAAGTTCTAAACAATGTACGAGAAAGGGGTACCATTTATCAATAGAAGGTATTCGATAGGGGTACCTTTTCTGTCAAAAATGGTATATATAAGGGTAACGGGTTGGATCTCGGGGCGGAGCCTCCCCGTATAAAAATTAGTTGAGTACCCTTCCCCCCCGGAATTAAAGCTGCCTTTTTGCTTTTGATCGAAGTCCAGACCATTTTGGTGATTAAGTTGAGCAATGTTGTTTTATAAGGCTGAACCCTATTTTGACTTTGTTTTTTGAGACTGCGGAGGGCGTCAGAGGTTCCCACCCTGTAAATTTGTCGCTACCTCTTCATACTAGGAGTCTCTGACGTCATTGCTTTAGATGCTCCATTGTTATTGTTATTTGAGTTGCGGTAGTTATATGAGGGCTTTTATAGTTGCAGGTCTATGGAGTGAAGTCTTACAGGCCTTTGGTACTTTATTAAGCGAATAATACGGTCTTGGCAAGCAGGTCTTGGGCAAAATGCGTTTTGAGAAAAAGATGAAGGAGAAGACTGTGCAGATGGTACTTCTGAAGCAGTCTCCGGCTTAGGCGAAGTTTTGAGCCATTTTTTGGCCTTTTTTCTTTAGGCTTGACAGCAACACCAGTTGAAAATAATGATGTACCAGAAAAATATTTGAGTATTACTTTCCTACGTTTCTAAGTGAGTGTGGCACTTTTTCAATCCTAGGAAACCAAGAAAAGGCATTGGCAGTTCGTAGCGTGCTTGAACATCGTTCTTCCAAGTCGTGCGATGCCAAACTGGTTGTTAGCAGACTGTTGCAGACTATTCAGTTGGATCAAGCGTCTCTTGAACAGCCAGACTCTGACACCAAGAAACTGCTCCGCTGCCTGGGTAGAGAAGCTATTCGTTGTGACAGACCTGATGTGGTCCTGTACTTAAGAGAAATTACACCCGCTGGGACTACTGGTGAGTTTTTATTAGTTCGTCTCTGTGGAGGCTGGTGCTTTCACTCTGGCCCCTTTTTAACATTGTTCAAATCCTACTTGAAAATCTTCTAATCTCGAATGGCGTTTGTGCTTATCCATTTCAAGTTGAACGGATTACCCTGACTTCTTTAATTTAGAGGAAAAAAGATGATGTAATCTTGAATTATTTGATGTGGTATTAACTGTTAAAACTACTCGGCTGTTAGGACTACTCGAGTCAATGAGAGTTATTGATTAAGATTGTATTCAAATGGGAGACAAATGCTTTCATATTAGGGCTGTTTGGTGCAATAGTTCTCGCGATGGGAGGCAGTTTATAATTTTGTCGAAATTTGCATCGCGCGTGAAACGTGCGTGGATCACACAGCGAGGCAGAAACCAGCCTGGGCCAGGCTCTTGGTCAGTCTGGACGAGCAAAAAAAGTGAGCGAGCAATGAAGTCGTGAACAAGAGAAAAACGAGGAGATGGGGAGAGCCTATAAGAATCTTTTTAAATACCGCAAAACGCCCGCTTCCTGAAAAACTGTCTCAAAAGGTGCGATGTAGGAGGTTCTCACATGCTCGACATGTTTGTTAGACTCTGCGCACGTGGAGCCAAATGATTGACATAAGTGCTGAAGTAATCTGTCTCAATTGACCAACCATAGGGTATACCAGAAGCTGGCATACTGTAATGAGGTATTGAAAACAATGCTTACAGGCTCCACTACTCCCCCTCTCCCCAGCCCCCAGGCGGTTTTCGCGCAAATTTTCTCGATCTGCTTTCCACACTATCTTGGAGCCTGGAACAGACTAGGCAGAAACACGTGTTGGCTTTTATATATTTATTTATCTTGACTTCCGGTTGGGCGTCCGCAATGACGTTATCTAGCGACAAACTTGCTCCCTTTTTTTAACTATTTTCCCGCAGTTTTTAGCGAACAGACGTATTTTACAGAAATTTGGACCAGCAGCTGCAAAGTAAAGGCTGGGTTTCATTGGCGACGGAGTCGGAGTCGTAAGCGGAGTGGTGAGAGCGCTTATGACTCAGTGAAAATCAAAAATCGGGGTCATAAGCAGAGTCATAACCGCGATTGAATCGGAGTCGGAAGAATCAGAACGTTTCCATTTTTTCCGACTCCGCTTATGACTCCGTGGCTTACAATGTAGTAAAAACCATATTGTCGGAGTCGGAAGCAGAAGGGAAAGGATAAACCAATCACAATACACGTTTGCACGCTTTGCGTTTGGTTTAGTACTTCCGCTTCTGCTTCCGACTAGTTTTCCGACCTAGTTTTCACTTGATCGTAAACGAGGGAGTCGTAAGCGGAATCAGAACGTTGTTTTTACTAGATCATAAAGTTCTACGCTTCTGATTAAGACTTCGACTGCGACTCCGTCGCTAGTGAAAACCAGCCTTATTAGTGAAAATCGAAATATAAGAACTTCTGTCATTGCGTCTCACTTCGCAGACGAGTTTGTCTAGGTCGTGCGATATGTTTGTTGAAAGTGCGTTTCAGTTCGGTTTTTCACCGTCAAAACGTTGCTTTTTTCCCTGAAATCCAATTTGGAATCCATTTTTCACCGTGGAAGAAAATTATTTAGCTTGGCGCTTTCCCCGCAGATGGATCAAAGTTTCATTTCCAAACTTAAGCCCCAAGTTGAAATTGCACGCGAACTGCCGTGTTTGTACGTTTGTACCTTTTGTTTTAAATCCGGCGGCCGAAATAATGCTAAAAAATATTAAAAATTAAGCAGGGTAATACAGAAAGAAGAAAAAGAAGAAAGAAAGAGTAAAGTAGAGACTTTCAAGACAGGATTTAGCGGCGGATAACATCCAGTTCTTAACCCCGCCCGACACGGCTTAACTTGAGTTGCGCTACCAAAAAACCGAGCTTCAAGAGGGTCGATGCGTGATGCGCGTATTTTTATGTAGCAGATTAACACCTTTAGCGACGCAATGCTGTTTTGAAAACTCAGCCATTACTAGGTGAGGTAAATGACGTCATTATCTTGTGTTCATGGAGCAGAATGCTTAGAATATTGTTTCAGCTTCTCTGAAACTAGAACAGCAGGTCAATCCTACGAGTACTCTAGATTACTCTATTTAATCCCCGATTTTACAAAATTATCAATGGAAACACACCCCCAATGACCCACGTTCGATGTATCAAATCTCTAACCTAAAATTGAGTTTAACACACTGAAATGCGTGCTTGATTCCAGGTCCGATTTTACCTGAATCCCTAGACGTGAGAAGACTCCCGTCATCACAAACAATGGCTCTTACCATCAACTTGTCTGGTATGGATTTTAAATTAACCTATTTGACATGTTATGCCCCATTCATTGAACGTGTTAAAAACTCTCTTTAGTTAAGCATTGTTGAGCTATTTTGAAAAAATAGCTCATATGTCAGTGGTGTGAGCGTATGTATCTTTGTGGCTTTGTATCTTTGTAACTTTGTAACTTTGTAACTTTGTATCTTTGTAACTTTGTATGTTCGGATGTTTGTTGCAAGAGCCAATAAGGTTGAAGGTACTATGAGTTGATGCTAAGGAACCAATGAGATCTTGGCATCTACTTAAAAATCACATTGCTAAAGGTCGAACAAGGGCACTTTAAGACCGCCATCTTGATTCTTTACAATTTGTTCGTCTTTTATTACGGCTACAGGTGTTTGGAAACATTATATTAAATATCTTCATGATTCAAACGCTGTGTACAGTGATGCAGCTGTTTAAGGGTTCATATTTTAGTGTGGATGCTACTTCAAGACATTTCTGACCGAATTCGGCTATCGCGAACGGTACCACGCACGTATTTATGAGTTGTGTTTCACCTGCTTCAAGGTAGAGTATAAACGATCATATATTTTCAAAGCTCTTCCAGTGAAGCAATAATTGATATTTAGATATGGACTTTAATTCGAAAGTATGCGGCCTATAAAATGTGGTTTTAGAAGTTTGAAAAGCAGCTTATTTTTTTAAAAGCTGTACCGAGTATTGTTAATCCTGTAAACAAGCTGTAGAAATATTATTCTCTCGCTTACAAAGTTCAACAGACCTTTTTCGTTCCGGCAAAACAACAACAAAAAGGAATAATAAGTGAACAACATGATACATCCTTCCTGCATACTAAGCATTATAGTTATTGAAACGTATTTTATTTAGTAAAGATGCGTATAAACTTAAGTAGAAACAGTAGCGTTAGGGAATAAAATTGGAAGAAGCTAGTTGACACAATAATTAGGTACTGCTTTATTGAGTGGAGTAACATGATATGAGCAGAAATATATTTCGGCAGTTTGATAATTTTCTTGGAAGTTAATAAATGTTAGGCTATCAACCTTGACGTTGCATGAAACATAATTTAATTGCAGATGTTGTAATAAGGCCGAGGTGATTTCTTAAAATCGCTTGAGAAAATTTTGTAGTAAACAATTTGCGTTTTTTTTAAGTACGAATTGTAAAAGGGCCAAAGACCAACATCTTCACATGCAAATCGTGTGCATGAGTTATTTTTATAATTCTGTTTACTCGATTACTGTGTGATAACTCGAATTCCCTCACGTACGAACCACGGAAGGGGGCAAAGTCCAACACTTTCACGTGCCATCTGTGTGACTGTACATCTCATGCAGATTGGCTTTTCACAATAGTAATAGTGACTTGAACGTATAAAGACCTGTTTCGTTTAGTAACCAATGCCCTAAAAAAGGCTCTTGTCTTTTAAGAAGCAATAGCTTTTAAAACATGAAGAAATAAGTTGTCGGAGTTAAAGACTGTTTCACTGAGTAGAATCGCACGTGAAAACCTCGTGAATTATGATGACGCAACCATCTACCTCAATGATAAAAATCCTGGTATTTCGTAACTATTCAGTATTCGATGAGTCACATTTTGCCTTAAGAAACTCCGCGGAAACCTTAGAGTTTTCCTTCTAATCAACCTTTGGTGAGTAGAAATATATTTTACTTCAGCAATTTGTTTAACTTGCACCAGATGTAACTGGGAAAGACAGAGGAAAGTGAATACATAGGTTGAGGATCGACTCAGCTGAGCATTTCGCGTTTTCATTTATGTAGCGCAATACCCAATTTCGCACTAAAACCAAATCTACATTTAGGATGAAAAAAGTAGATTCATCACTCTTGGTAAGGTTACACCGAAGTATTATAGTTACACTGAAGCATTCAAAATAGCTCATGCACGTTTAACGTGCCTATGTTTTTTAAAATGGTTTCCTTCATTAAAACCCCGGGGATACTCCCTACAATGGCCTATACGGGGAGGCTCCCCCCTAAAGGGGTATCTTTTTCAGGCTTCAGGTATATGAAAGGGTAGGGATTTCACCAGTTGAAGTATATAAAAGGGTAGGAAAATCTGTCATTTGGGTCTGTGAAAGGACGCAAAAGGGCTAACAGATAACCCTTACACATCGATGACGATACGTTAGGCACAAATGGAGGAAACTGAAAAAAGGCAGGTAATGGGTGTTTAGGACATTTTGCGTTGCGTTACAAATTACGTCGTATTATCACGTGACTTAATCATAAACGTTTGGAAGACTCAAGCCTCGAAGAGTTTGACTTCTGAACTTGCACTGGATAATCGTTGAGTTAGATTTTGGAATAAATAGATACTTTGGCTTGAACTGTTACCGAATAACGGAACAGAATCAACAATGGCTTTTGCACTTGAAGACACTTTGTTTTGTAGAACTTTTGCTCTAACGCAAATACACCTACAAACCTCTACTTTCTTTCACTTTAACTCCAATACGGTTTGGCAGTATTTCCTTAAAACTGGAACATGGGCTTTTAAACAGAATTAAAATGAACTTTAACCTATCTTTTTGTAATTTGCTCAAGCTTTGCGATCGCCGAAAGTCAACAAGCAGCTTTCATCCCAGGAGGGGGGGGGGGGGGGGGGGGGGGGTGTATCAACCCCTTTTCCCCGGGGGGGGGCCCCCCCCGGGGGCCAACCCCTTCCCCTTTTAAAAAAAAAAAAAAAAACCCCCTTTTTGATACCTTTTTTTAAAAAA
>BOPM01000518.1:7561-20940 GCA_022179025.1 Porites australiensis | reverse complement strand
GGGGGGGGGGGGGGCGGGTGTACTCAACCCATTTTCTCACGGGGAGGCTCCGCCCCGAGGTCCAACCACTTACCCTTTGATAGAAAAGAAAAGATACCCCTTTCGTATACCTTCTATTGACAAATGGTACTCCTTTCACACACCTTGTTTAGAATTTTGCTTCCCTTTTAACTGCTGTAAATGCACTGTCATTTAAATAGGAATCAAACTCAAAAATAAAACGTTTTCTCGACTTCGTAAAGCCATAAAATTCATTTTGGTAGGTGATTTAACCATTTCAAGCGTTGCCTACACAATCCTCATTTCGGCATGAGGTGTGTTATTTTATCATTTTCATTTTAAAACTGCTTTATGAAGTAGCAGTGTTCTTACCACGCAAGTACAAATTGAGGACAATGTTTTACGTTTTGCGCTGAAGATCTATCCGTCTTTATGGCAAAGACATTTTTCTTTAGTTTTTTTTTTTAAGTCTCCGTGTATTGGTGCATCCTCCGGAATCAAACTCCACGATCTCTCTCTAGCGCCTACTAACTCACCTTACCCTACAGAGGCTAGGTTGGTGTTAGGTCCAGTTTGTTATTACACAATTGATGCTGTGAATTGCTACGTGCCACCGCATAACACCGCAAAAATATTCTGCCGTGTAAATGGCGCTTTAAGTTACCATCTGAAGACGCTGATGTTTCGGTTTCTCTTTGTTATTGTTGCAGGCGGCGATGAGTGGAAGCTTGTTGCTGAGAAATTGGGTTTGAGTCGTAGAGAGATCCGGTTCCTTGACACACGTACCTCGAATCCAGTAGACGCTCTCTTAAGGTTTATCACAAATCAGCGGTATCTGTCTGTGGGAGAACTTTATCAAATCTTATGCGATTGTGAGTTACCCGCAGTCGCCGATCTACTGTAAAATTTTAGCAGGTGTGATAGTAGTGGTTGCGTTGTATACAACTAAATATGAGATTATTGGGAGTACTCAGATCCTATTGGGAGTACTCGGATTTTTTCTTCCGAGCCGCTTGTGTCACTGATTGAAAAATCATCTTTCTCTGATTATTTTTTGTACCCAAGCATAGCACAGTATATAAAGTACATAACATTAAGTACAAAAGAGAAGGAAAAAAGTAATGTAAGGATATGTTTTTTCTTCCAATGGTACACAGTGAAATAGTAGAAAAAAGTGGAAAAGATTATTAATTTTAACGTACACTACGTAAGATGAAACTAAAACGATTATTGCCAGCGAATATCCACGGATAACTAAAGTGCATTGCTGAGTTCTATCAGCTCGCATAGTTTAAAGTTACCAGGGAAGTTCCCTTGCAACTAGAAAAAAAGCTTAGAAGGTGGATCACAGAAAAGTCTTATTTAATCATAGCCTCAGAAAACAGACGACTTTTCACGACGCCAACACTAGTTCCCGCGCGAAATGACGTCTGAGCACCGAGTACAGAAATTCCATACTGATGACGCGTCACTACCCAGATCTGGAAAGTGCTTCTGATTTGAGAGTTTAATTTAAATATAACAGGCGGAAAGGGGCTGTGCTGAAAAGTTCGCAAACCTATATGCTTTGTTTAAAATATGGAAGAACAATTACTTGCTCCAGCTAATTTAAGCACCCCACTCAAGTAATTTAAAAAAAAAAAAAATCCAAATTGAAACACGACATGATCATTAACTGGCAAGAGGCAACCAGTTGGCCATTTACAAGCATGGACGAGAAGTTAAAATCGGGACCACAGCTTATTTAGAATGCATGAGAGTGGAGGCGTATATTCTTCACATTTTTAGTTTTTAAATTATAAATGAAATGATTTGCCCTGAAGTAGCCCGCGTAGTAGGCGACGAAAGGAGTAGACGCAGGCTACCCTGAAGTAAAGTAGTTATTGTACCGTGCCAGCGAAATCGCGGGTTTTTTCAATGGGAGAACGTGCTTGCCGGCTAAGGATGTTATCTCATTTAGGTGATTTTGTAACGTCTACATGACTTTAAGCTTAGATCTGAAAGATATGTTTCTTTACTTTCGTTTCACTGTGAGTGTAAACTTTTGACATAGCTCTTTTTTTTGTAGTATAGTAAGAATATTATCTCAATCAAGTGATTTTGTAGATCAAAATTTTGTTAAATCTCAGAGATATATTTTTTGCATTTTTGTTACCTTCTATACACTTAAAGTGTAAACTTTGAACATAGTTGTTTCTATTTGTAGTTTACTAAGAATATCTTATTCAAATGACTTCCTAAAGTCCATATGGCTTAAGCTAAGGGCTTTTAAGTCAGAGATATATTTCACTGTAAGTATAATCTTTTAACATAGCTGTTTCTTTTTGTATTGTTCTAAAAATATTATCTAATTCAAGTGATTTCGTAAGGTCCATATGGCTTTGCATTTTCGTTACTTTCTATACACTGTAAGGGGAAACTTTCAACATAGCTGTTTTTAACTGTAGTGTAATAGAAGAGGAATATCATCTTATTCAAGTATTATAAACTTCGATTAATTAAACTACTCCATAGCGTATTTATAGGTGAAGCACCTGCGGCTCTTTCATACTTAACAAGTAAACCTTGCAAAGCGTACAACCTCAGAAGGAGTAATAACATAATCGTCCCGCGTTTTAACTCGCAGTTTCTTAAAAACTCTATTAGCTATAGAGGCGCTATTCTCGATTCATTTTAAAGGCCAGTTTACTGTTTTTCATCGCAAAGTGAAGAAGGACTCCTACTTTAAGGAACTTGATTTTGGCGCACAGTCGGTCCAGGCTTTGCCCAGGCACTACCAAGATTTTAAATGTTTTTAACTATTTTATGTTTTAGGGGTAACTAATGCAATTACATTTTAACATTGTATCTTTTTAGAATCTTACTGTACATTTTTAGAGTTTTTATTGTAGTTGTATTTTGTAAGTAACGTCATCCCTATTTTTAATATAGTTCTATATTCATTTGTAATTATTTTTTACACGACTCCACAAGCTTTGAGCTTTAAATCCTATCGTGTTTAAGTAAAGGATATGTATGTATGTATCTAAGTAATTTCGTAAGGTCCATATAGCTTAATCATATAGCTTAAATCTTAGGGCTTATAACTCATATATATATTTTGATAGTTTTGTTACTTTCTATACCTTTAAGTCCCAATAGTGACCAACAACAATTTTCTCCTATCGATATCCATACATTGTTAAGAGATAAGGTTATGAGAACTAATAAAATGATCACCAAAGAGAAAATGCCATGAATTTTTTATCAATTCCCTCAACTTATTCTTAAAGAAAATGTATAGAGATCAGTTTGGAGAATTTGTATGTGAATATTGGGGCTTAAAGGGATAACATAGCTGTTTCTATTTGCAGTGTACTAAGTAAGGGCGTTTTCCATTTGTCGCTGGATAGTTTTGATTAATAGTGAAATTCTCATTACGACGAGAAGGGTCTGGCCACTCAGTTCTGACAAATGGAAAGCGCCCTAAGAGTATGGTCTAATTCAAGTGATTTTGTATGGTCGCTGTGGCTTAAAGCTTAGAGTTTATAATTCGCAAATGTATTTCTGATATTTTTATTTTCTGTATTTTTTCGTGTACCGTAAATCCTCTCAAAACAAATGACCTGTAGCCAAAAAAATGAAGAAACACACTTGTGTTACGGTTGCCTATATCCTGTTTTAGACAAGGAAACAAACAAGCAGAAGGTGCTATCAATTCTCTGTGCGAAGTGGAACGCAAAGTAGAAAAGTTCAAGCACAGAAAGTTGAAACTCTTGTAACGGAAGATCAAAAACAAATTCGAACTTCCGGCTGGTGAACGCTATACCAAGAGAATAGCAAGTCTCGAGTTACGTCACAAGGAACACAACCATGATCCCTAGCCCTTACACAATTACACAATAACAAAAACGTTCACACAATAGTGCATACATTGACTTGGTTTATGAGCATCACCCGAACTTCCCTCTCGTGAATAAACCAAACGGGATCAGTCAACATGAAGTGTTACATCCGTGATTAAGTAATGCAGCCTATCATTTAAGAATAAAGGGGGAGGGGAGGGGGGGTTGAATTACTTTCTCTAAGAAAAGAGGGAGCTTATTTGAGATGGGAGGCGCTTTGTAGAGGATTTACGGTATATTAAGATTTAAATGTTTAATTAACGGGAATCAACAAGTACAAACGGGTAAATCGTAAGTTTGTTTTTGTAGATGTTTTAGAAATATCTGTTTAAAAGCTGTCTTGCCGATACCAAGAATGCATGCCTTTGTTTTGTTTATTGTGAAATAAAGTTGTTGTTGTAAATCATCTTATTTTGGCTCAGTGTGATGGTTGTCACAGTCTTGTCAAAACTGTTTCGGGTTGTCTTAGTAAAGGCCAGTCGCCAAAAAAACGGTGAAGTCTTTTTAAAAGTGCTCCCAGAATAGTGTATAATAAGTAGATTTGTTGCTACGGCAAAGTAGCAACAAATGGGGATGTCGGAGGTGACAAGGACTGCAGTTAAAGCTTTCGTTCGCAACCGAATGCTTCCACGGTTTGCTCCCAGCGATATTTTTGTCTGGGAGCTCAAACATTATTTTCTGTTGCAACTGAAGTCTAACCGGTCACCCGCTAGACTTCAGTTTCAACAGAAAATAACGTGATCTCTCAAAACCTCCTCAACAGTCTGGGCCGCATGGAGTCATATTAAATCGAGTCGCAGGCCCGTAGGCAGGTATTTTACGGGGAGGTGCGATCCAACGCGTCCTCGGAGACCCAAGGGCAGATAATGGGACCGAGGGAAACTCTAAACGGGGGAAAAAGTTGCGGGAAGAAAAGTACGAGGATGGACCAAACGGTGCCGGAGGCGCAAGTCTCTGGGGTGGGGGAATTAAGTTGTCTGAGACTGCATTTCGAGCGTTTTGAAAATTGGGTATTTCTCGAACTTTTAATCTTCAAAAGAGTACTTTATTTAACAATTTTTTAGAATGGCAATGCGGGATATGATGTCACTATTTAAAAAGGAAAAAAGGTTAAAAATCCGTATTATTCGCAGGTTTGATGTATGATCTTTGCATCATGATTTTTCAACAGTGTACCAAGTAGTCAAGCTTCCTTCTTGTGTGTTTCTTAGAAAAAGATCAATCAAAGACGTCTTTCAGATCGATGTATGTTAGATACTGGATGTGTATAAGAGCTAGTGAAGAGAGCCTCTCTTTTGCCGCGAATACTATATTTTTTGGCCACAGAAGAAAACAGCTGATATTTTAAGCTATCCTTAAAGACAAAGGGCCACCAAAACAGGAACAATGCATACCTTCATCTCCTTCAAGAACAAAACAAAGGATCCGAGTACTGTTCCACCCCCTTAAGCTTGTAATTGACAGGAGCCAGTTATTGGCTCCCGCCGTAATTAGCTGTTAAGCAGCCAATTGGACTTCGAGTATTTCAGATCCTTTTCAAGGCTTGATAAATGCGCCGAGCGGAGCGGTTGTAGTGCTCTCACCACCAAAACAAAACAAATTAAAGTTAATAGTAACATTGCTCAAAAGCTAAGAGCTTAATAGCTAACAAATTTCACAATAGCAGCAAAGGGAGAAAAAATGACACCATCGCGTTCCAGTCCTAAGACTTGTATTATTTTAATTTACTTGAAAGGGCCTGGGAGTTTACCAATGCAAGCAAAACTGTTGACCGGGTGGCAGTGCAATTCTTTTATACTACAAGAGAAGGGTAGCTTTAATAGGAGCTTGAATATTATACAAGCAACGCTGAAGAGCTGGGTCCAGCATATTAAAACTATACCAGGGAACCTTTTACTTATTGCCTCTTGATATCAGCCCGGTTTCCGAGATCTCGCCTTTACCTCTAGGTCCTTTAAAACTTTCGATATGTCAAATGAGAGGGCGGGCTGGCTCGGTTCCCGAGATCTCGGTAAGCGGCCTGGAAATTTTGCCATATGAGCACTTCATCCCGGTTACCGAGATGAAAGGCGGGATGAATTCTGGCGGTCCGGACGGCATCGTCTTGAATTGCCTGCTGTATTTTCCAAATCATAAGCATCCCATTTAACTGCAGTGATACAGCTTTTAGAGTTACCGAAGCTATGATGGGCCCAAATGTTAAAATTTTTGTGTTTCGCTATGTTCGCTTAGTTTCTCGAATTTGTCGCCAGAACTCGTCCCCAAGCAGAATCTTTGACCTTTTCTCATCTCGGATACCGGGCTGAAATTTCTCATATGAACCCAAGGCGAAATTCAGCCCGGTCAACCGAGCTCATGTGAAGAGGCCCTTAGTGTGAAAACAATAATTCAGATTCAACTCGAAGGAAACTATCAGGGGCGGATTTAGGGGGAGGGTGCAGGGGGTGCGCACCCCCCCCCCCCGAGATGACCTGCGGTTTTCTATACAACTGGTATTCTGCCCCCCAAAAACTATGTGGTTTATTGGTGTTGAAGTAGAGCAAGAGACGAGTGCACCCCCTCCTGAAAAAAATCCTGGATCCGCCTCTGACTATGGAAACAAGCCCTAAAGGTTATTAAGCCACTTTTGAAAATAAAAAAGGAAAAACTAACACCTTCAATTTCTGATATAGCAAGGATAAGAAACCACAGGCAGTCACTAGCAAGTAAAAGACCACATGATCTCCCAGTAAAAGAACAGCAACAACTCAGGCCACTTAAGCCATGACTATCTAATTAAATATGCATATTTTGATAAAATGCTATTTAGAACGGTTTGCTTCCATCGATGATCCTGAAAATTGAACTACAAATGTAGCTTAATGGCCTTAGCAATATGACTGCATTTTAGAAGCTCAAATTTTCGTCACGTGACTGATAATTGAGAATTAACGGTCAAAATATTTACTCTAAAATATTTACTCTAAAATGAAAGAGCACAAAGTTCGTTTAGGTACATTTCAGAGGCTATTAAAAGCGTTTTTATAAATTCGCCTTGTATGTGTGTTTACGTTATATAGGAATCGGTAAATAAAGGGAAAAGGGTCAGGTGACTTATTAGTTAGTTAAATAGCTAATAGGATAAATAACATTTCCAATGATACAAGGCGATTTTACGATTTACACTGTTTATGTAACATTTTGGTAGTGAAAATTCCTAAGATTAAGGTTTGCAACCCTTCCCCGTTTAGGAAAACGTGTTTTGTGACGTCATTGACGAAGCGATGTCACGTGTTGAAATCACGTTTCACGTGTTTTTCTCGTTGAACCACATTTGTAGTTCACTTTTCAGGAGCACTGATGGAAACAAACCGTTCTAAATAGCATTTACTAAAATATGCATATTTAATTAAGTAGTCATGCCTTGCCTCAGAAGAATCCGCACTACGAATCCTCCAAAACAGACTTACTTTTTACACTGGACGAAAAAATGGATTTGCACAAACTTGGACGGAGGAGTAAATATAGGGTAAAGATGGTAGATGCCACATTTGTATACCAAAAAACAGGTCGTGTAAATAACTAGGCAAATGTGGCATTTTTATATGCATTTAGATTTACTCCTCAGTTTTCACAAACGTGCGACATATTTGCAAGGAGCAAATTCGAACAAATTCATTTTTCCGTTCAGTGTTGAGGACAAAATGAATGAGTGAGCTATATGATACTCCTCCTCTTAACAGCGGAGCTCCACGCGCGCTCGAACCGCGCGCAATAGACCTTTTTACCGATACTGCGGCCATATTGAATTAATTCGATTTAAGGTGGCTCCGTAATTAATACAAGAGCATTTAACTGTGACAAATTTTCCGTCATAACTTTTTGGTTTTTAACGCGATGGCTGCAAAACTTGGCAAAGAACAACAGATATCATTCGGCAATAACACAAAATATTTCGATTTCACTGACGGTAAATATTTCTTGAGAAATTAGTGCTTAAAAGGACCCTACTGTTCAAAGAAAATCGCGTCTAGTAAAAAATTTTGCTGATATTTTTTACTGAAATTTCTGGTATCGGCTTTAATTGATATAATAAATATGCCAGAGGAATTTCAGAAAAATCGTTGGAGCAGAAGTCCGTAACTAAAAGTCGGTCAAAATTCAGCTGTGAAATTGTTTTGGAATTTCAAAAATAAATTACTATCAGGTAGAAGGAGCCACCAGTTTGAATTTTCAGGACAAGTAAATTCAACGCTTGCTAATTCTTAAAACAAAAGCCGATTGCCTATCGTGCTATTCTTTGAAAGGTACTTTTTAGTTTTAGAAGAACTATAAATTGCTCCAAACTTTGCTCTGAAGTACAATGACTTGTTCGTCGACAGTTTTAAAATATCCCTCGGCAGTTTTGGCTCAAACTCCTGCTGCATACATTTTGATGTATTGCCGTGCATTTTCAACGACTTTTACTGCCGTTCGTTGCTTCCAACTCAGGAAAAAAGTATTGAGATTGGACGCTACCTCGTATCAGAGCTCAGAAAGAACTGTGCAGCACCTTTGTTTATGACTACAAAATGAGCACGAGCTGCAGTTCTGCGTGGAATTCGCACCTCACCCAGGGGGGACGAACGACAATGATGACCATGCCTGTGAACCGAATAACATCACAGTGCAAAATAAAATTATCGCAAAAATACTGCCCGTGAATCAATTTACAACTCTGAAATTTTTGTCACTCCTTCCTTCAATGAATGGGTATTTTTTTCTTGATTATTATGTTTTGCTCTGCAATACATGTTTATACAGATCGGTTCACAGACATGGGCATCATTGTCACTCGTCCCCCCTGGCTGAGGTGCGAATTCCTCGCAGAGCTGCCGCTCGTGCTCATTTTCTGGTCATAAACAAAGGTACTGGACAGTTCTATCTGAGCTTCGATACTAGGTAGCTTACAATCCCAATACCTTTTTCCTGAATTGGAAACAACGTAAAGCAGGAAAAGCCGTTGGGGATGCTTTGCAATACATCAAAATGTGTGTAGCAGGAGTTTGAACCAAAACTGCCAAGGGATATTTTAAAAATGTCGAGGAACAGGTCATTCGATGTCAGAGCAAAGTTTGGAGCAATTTATAGTGCTTCTAAAAACTGAAAATTACCTTTTAAAGAATAGCACGATAGGCAATCGGCTTCTGTTTTCAGAATCAGGAAACACACTGAAGTTGCTTGTCCCGAAAATTGAAACTGGTGTCTCCTTCTTCCTGATAGTAATTTATTTTTGAAATTCCAAAACAATTTCACAGCTGAATTTTGACCGACTTTTAGTTACGGACTTCTGCTCCAACGATTTTTCTGAAATTCCTCTGGCATATTTATTATATCAATTAAAGCCGATACCAGAAATTTCAGTAAAAAATATCAGCAAAATTTTTTACTAGACGCGATTTTCTTTGAGCAGTAGGGTCCTTTTAAGCGCTAATTTCTCAAGAAATATTTACCATCAATGAAATCGGAATAGTTCGTATTATTGCCGAATGATATCTGTTGTTATTTGCAAAGTTTCGCAGCCATTGCGTTAAAATCGAAAAAGTTATGACGGAAAATTTGTCACAGCTAAATGCTCTTGTGTTAATCACGGAGCCACCTTAAGGGGTATTATACGATGTTCAGGGGGCATGAGCACATTTCGTTTGTATTTTCGAGCGCTTTTCGGGACATTTTTTCTTAAAGTTTTCTTACAATAAGATTGCAATGGGAAAAAAATCCTTCTGCTGTGTTTGGATGTAATAATGATCGCCTTTTCCTAGTTTAGCATTAGAAATATGGTCTTTCACTGTATATTTCTCGGGAAAAGGGTGATCATTATTACATCCAAACACAGCACAAGGATCTTTTTTCCCATTACAATCTTATTCTAAGAAAACTTTAAGAAAAAATGGAAGGGAGTGACGAAGCCCTATAAGTCTGGTACGGTAATTCAATATGGCCGCCGTATCGGTAAAAAGGTCTATTGGAGCCATTTGGTAATCTATCCATCCGAAAAATTTGGGTAATCACTTGACCCAAGGCCGTCCGCACCACAGGACAACCAATATGAAATGTCAAACTTTCTAGCTAGTGTGGGAGCCTGAAACCCGTGTTTAACTTGATAATGGAATACATACTAAAGTCAACTGACAGCTTTCAAAACAGGGTATCCGCTGACCAGTGTCACATGACCGTATCGCAGGCTCAGGTGCCAACTCATCGAGGTCACGTGAAAAATAAAATAAAACTTGTTCCATGGTCCATAACAGGTAACAAGTAGCAGAAGTAGATCATATAGATCATGTAGATCATATAACTAGAAATTTGCTACGTAATTATTGTAAACCTCTCTGATTTCAGTGGTCCCCTTTAATATGGACTTCGATTGTTTTTAGGGATAGGGGCATTGTTATGTGACAATTCCCATTGTTTTCCTAGCTAATCACAAACAATCTTTCAAATAGGTGCGGGATCGCCCCCTTTATTGTAATTATCTCCTCTTTTAAATAAATGTAACGAGTATTGTAATCGGTAATGCCATCTATTCATATGAAAATGCCAAAAAATTGAATTGAATTAGTTTGTGGCGGTAAATTGATTCAACATTCTGGCAACTCAGCTGATAAATCTATAATCCAGATATATTTTTCAGATGGAATATTTAACTCGCATTGCTTTCCTCTACTAAAATTTCCGGCAAAATGTTTGCCTGCACGTGCAGTACACTGTAGTACTTTCTTTGAGTGGCCTGTTGCGTGAAATGACACGTACGACTTGGTGAAGTTTACAAAATTCTAATTTTAACACTTGACAGGTGATATAAAAGGTCAGCCATGAGTTAGCAGTTCATTGAACTTCAGCGGCTGTTGTGTTGAAGTTGTGCACTCAGAGTATAAGATTCGACTGAAACATTCTGCAGAAATGTCTGGCTACAAGTTGTTCTACTTTCCAAGCCGCGCTGGAGGAGAAAAATGTGGACTTGCATTCGCGGCTGCAAAGATTGAGTACGAGGATATTCGAGTCCCAGTCGAAGAATGGCCGAAAGAGAAAGCTTGTAAGTAACATAAACGTTCACCCGACAATTCCGTAAAGCGTGCGACGGTTAATTTTCGATTCTTTTGAATTTGGTAATTTTAAATAGCTGTTTAAAACAGAGTGCGATCAAAGCCGACGGCAAATACACATACATTCGCTTGATTTTCGATCGGGTCGCGAAATGCTGGATTGGTAACTGATTGAACTAAAATTGCGGACTCACGCTGAACAGGTGTGCTCAACTCTTTTTAATGGTTACCGCCGAACACAAATAGTATCATTGATTTTATTATTATTATTATTATTATTATTATTATTGTTATTATTATTATTTCATGTACACTGAATTAACCTTACGATTTCTGGGTTTCGAAGACTGCTACGAAAGAAGGTTGGTCGTTAAAGAATAAGAGTTACATTTTTAAAATCGACGAGCTCCTGTAATCTACATTACTTACTTATAGCTTCTATGGCGGGAAACTTACTCGTTTTCCGGGAATGATCCTGGCTTTGTAAGTAAAATAATTTCAACTTACAATTCAAATATTCTCCTGGTTTTAATTCCTTACCCGGTTGGTATTGTAACTTTGAACCTTCTGATTGTTTTTTCTTCACATGAACTGAAGGATCAGAATATAATACGGAAACGCCAATCATGTTCTCAAGAGGCCCTCCAAGAAATGAAATTTTCAAGTGACGGCGATGACCCAATGGGCCCAAAAATAAAAACTCGAAAATCCGTATTGCCTGCGTGCAGACGTCTCCTATTTCAGTCCTATAATGGCCTAGACGGTGAGGCCTCATCCAAAAGGAGTACCTTTTCAGGTTTCAGGTATATGAAAGGGTAGGGAAATCTATCATTTCGGCCTGTAAAAGGACCTTAAGGTCTAACAGACGCATTTTATGGCTGTAAAAGAGGCAAGAAAACTTCCTGGTTTAGTGATATATTCACATATAAACAAATGTTGGCTTTACAGAAGTTCGCAAAAGATGCAGGGGTACCATTTATCATTCAGATTGAAAGGGATACCTTTTCTGTGAAAAATAATTTATGTTAGGATGAGGTGTTGGACCTTGGGGTGGAGCCTCCCCGTATAAGACTTCATTGAATGCTCCCCCCTCTACCGGGATTTAGCATAACCAGGGCTGCCATTGACTTCTCTTTAGAAGAAACCCCGACGTTCTACTACTTTTCTGTCTGTTCTGTTTCAGCTGGCAGACCACCTCTTGGTCAAATGCCCTTCATTGTGACCCCTGAGGGAAGAACCTTGGCACAGTCTGGTACAATTATGAAGTACATCTGCAAAAAAGGAGGTGATGTATTGAACGTAATTTGTTAATCTGCTTATCATTCCTGCCGTAGCCTGCGAGCCGTGAGAAACCGCGTGAGCGCGTGGCCCACCCCTCGTGCTCGTGTCTCCTTTTGCGTGTTGTTCTCGCGTGACTTTTCGCGACTCCCCCAAAAGAAGAGCTGGCTCCCAGGATAATCCTGCTCCTTAGCCTCCCGAGTAGATGTTTTTGAAAGCTTCATCACGCGTTCTTCCCCTAAGGAAAGCAAAGCCCTAAGAAGGTCTGCGTAAGAGGCTATATGTCGATATAGTTTATACAAGTTTATTTTCAAGTTTTTTTTTCTCCCCATTCCATTTATTCATTCATTCATTCATTCATTCATTCATTCTTTCATTCGTTCATTTATTTATTCATTCATTCATTCATTCATTCATTCATTCATTCATTCATTCATTCATTCATTCATTCATTCATTCATTCATTCATTCATTCATTCATTTATTCATTGCTTTATTCATCCATCAACCCATCCATCCATTCATCCATCAAACAGCCCTTCCGTCCGTCGCTCGCTCAGTCGTTCATCATTCTTCTATTCTCCCTTTTTTTCTTTCTCTTTCTCTTTTCTTTTCTCTTATTCCTTGTCTCTGACTGTGTCTTTTTTTCTCCTTTTCATTCTCTCTTTCTTACCTTTCCTTTTTTTCCTTTCTCACTTTCTTTTTTTCTTCTTGCTTTTTATTAGTTAAGAAGGCGAATGCTTGATTAGCTTTCATTTTTACTTATGGTGATTAGGTTTGTGCCCAGCTGACAGTTTTGATGAAGCGACAGCGGATATGATAAGTGATGGAGTTACTGATTTATTTCAGCCATTGAGCAACATGTACCATGAGAAAGATGAAACGAAGAAGGTATTGCAAAAGTTGATGTCCGTTTCAGTTCCCCACATACAGTGTAGTCAGGCTTTACTCCGGACTGTAATTCAGTCGGTCTTTTTCATAAAATCGGCTTTGCAAAGCGCTTCGCACGATATTCGGGAGTTTGAGCAAAGACGTTTTTGAGCGACGTCCGTCATCCGGAAGTGAACTTTTTGTAATGTTGGGTCGTGATTTTGAACAAATTTTCTATCAGATCGTCTTTATCAGAATGAAGACACTGAGCTACCGCTCGCGC